>PYUH01000534.1:265996-298650 GCA_016808085.1 Suaeda aralocaspica
CTTGATTCCATCAACCTTGACTCATAAACTAATCAAGAAAATAACAAAACACCATATGGTAAAACCCTATCAAATGACGTGGGAAGAAAACCCATATAGCTCAACACTTCTAAACTACTAACTATACTTGCTTTACATTTACGTGAATAAGCTTGTGCATGTCACCATGCACACGTAGAAATCCACCCTAGCCAACCCAAGAAGCCTTGTGTCTCCATAAGCCACTAACTCCCCCAAGGTTGCTTCTTGTTTTCCACTTTCAATCAAACCCAAACCCTCGAAGTTTTGCTCATTGATATGCGTATCACTAAAGAATCTTGGGTTCGTTGAAATGCCATTTGCAAAGACGAAAGTAGCACCTTGGACTGTTGATAGGCTCATCCCATCCTGTCTTCATCTTTTCAATTTGAACCCTTTTCCAACAGTCGCATGCAAACGGATCTTTGGATGGAGGTAGATCGCTGGAAGTCTTCTCCCCTTTTGCAAAGATCTTTGGTGTAGCCCCATTGTTGAAAAGGATATCTTGAGGGACAGTTCGTCCAGTATATGTAATTAAGGTAATAGGATCAAAGAAGAAGTTGTCTTCTTCAATCATCAGGAGAGCAAGCGAATTTGATTGAATATTAAGCTTCTTTCCTCCTGGTGGAATTGAAATTATTCCATCCTCAACCATGTCTTGTAAGAGATTCTTGAGGGTCCAGCATTCTTTGGTGGTGTGACCCCTACCTTGATGGTATTTGCAATATTTATTGGCGTCCCATCTCAAAGACCTCTTTTCAAGAGCAGGATTTGGTGTGGGTCCTATGGGATTGATTTTTCCTTTGGATTGAAGCCTTTCAAACGCTTGAGTATAGGTCATATCCAAGGGAGTGTATTCGCATCGACGACGGAAAGGAGCTCTCACTTCTTCCACGGCATTAACGATGTTGGAGGTGGATACCCCCTTCGAGTAGGTTGTTTTCGGATTCCTGCTCCATTTACCCTTTCCACCTTCTTTGTTGAGGTCATCCTCAATTTCAATCCCAATGTGATAGACATTTTTAAATGTTTATAGGCCAAAGTACTTGAGACGGTTCTTGTGTCTCGGGAGCAAGTCAGTAATGAAGATCTTGACTTGCTCTTTCTCCGGGGGTGTAGTCACAATTTGTGCGGCAGTCTCCCTCCATCGAGAGAGATAAGTAGTAAACCCTTCTTTTTCCCCTTCCTTGAGGATTTAAAGTTCTTTTTGGGAATTTCTAGCTTGAGTATCGCCTTTGTAGCGAGTCATGAAGGCATGGGCTAGGTCTTCCTATGTGGCAGTATCCTTGTCCGGAAGTGAAAAGAACCATTTTCGGCATACTGGCTCGAGAGTCCTGGGGAAGATCCTTGGGTACAGCTTTGGATTGATCGTCTTCACATCCATGTAGAACTTAAAACCCCTTAAGAAATACTTAGGGTTATCAGTGGGCTTGAACTTTGGAAGTTCAACAATGAAGAATTTTTCCGGTAAAGTGTCGATTAAGTTCTGATCGAGGTTTGGGGGGTCAAAGTAAGCATCTTTATCGTTGACCCTTTTTGCCACTTTTTCCATGTCCTGAAGAGTGTACTTAATGTGCTTGAGGTTATTCACCTTTTTCAACATTGATCCTAAAGCTTGGGTCAATTGTGCCAAGTTAGCGGTCAATTGAACCAAGTTAGCGATCACTTCGTCGACCATGCTTGCGAGATCTTGGTCACCCATTGTTGAATCAGATTTTGGTGTCTCTTGTGGATCGTGAACCGGAGTGTTTCTCTGAACTAGCCTTGTTCCACATTCTCTAGTCCAACCAAGAGGGTTTGTTTGATGGTCTCGTGTATGACCTATCATGCAATATTGAACTTTTAGAATTTTCACTTGTTTTCTAGACTCATGGCCTTATCATGTTTGCTTTCTAACTCTATATGAATGTATGATGCATAGTATCTCATCATCTCTTGATTTTTCTTCTTCTATTATTATTATTATTATTATTATTATTATTATTATTATTATTATTATTATTATTATTATTATTATTATTATTATTATTATTATTATTATTATTATCGGATGATGAGAATAGTTTTTACAATACGAGCAACCTACGAGGTTCTATATGCGACTTTAGACTATACAACAAGAAACCATGGTCTAAATGAGACTCTGTAAGTGAAAACGGTCATGAGAAAGCTAGATTCCTTTGAAACATTCATACAAACAAGCAAGACATGTGGCACGTCGCACATAACACACCTACGCATGAGGTCAAGTCCAAACTTAACTAAGGTTTTAAGAGGCAACTAAGGCTTAAGGTGTTCAAATGGGTACCATGACTAGGTTGTGTCCAACTATCCACACCACAACTTAGTGGTGATCCAACTGGGACATCCACTATGAATCAGATAGGTCATATGGTTCATACGCCATGGTTTGGGATAGTCCTCGATTAAAGCGTGGCCTTAGGTAGGTCACCTAACTATTCTTAACGTCGGTCCCTCGGGGGTGTCTCTTGTATAGAACATAATTTAAGAAACGTGATGTGAATTTTAAGCCCTTAAAAGGAATTAGAACTCAAAATGTTAAAAACGTTCGTTGGGCAAAGAATTCAGCTCGAAAATTTTGTGTTTAGTTGATAGAAAGTCACGAAATTCTCACACAATTCTCTGTTAATTAGATAGATTTGTTTTGTTTTAGCTTAATGAAATAACAAGGATACATAAACACTCTTGATCGCAACCAAGTGTGGTCGAATTTCACAATCGCAAAAGTGAAAACTCTAAGGGAAACACCCAACAAAGCAATGCTTTAATTTTTCTCAAAATTCAACTCTAATTTTTTATAAATAAACTAAAGGGTATTTATAGGACTAAGTTTGGAACAATTCTCCAACTCATAGTCAAATAATATCCTAAACAAAAACAAAATATAAATCCTAAGCTAAACTCACGTGAAAAATAGCCCATTTGTTCTAAACAAATCCGCCACATCACCAATCTCTATCCACTTGCATAATTAAATCTATATCCTAACAACTTGCCTAAAAATCCTAACAAACTAAAATTTAATCCTAACAAACTATCTAACAAACTTTAAAACAAGATAATCATCACAAAATACATCTAAAATCACGAAAATATATTGTCACCCAAATCCTATGAAAATCGTCAAAAATCTCGCCATATACCCATGATCGTTTTTTGCGCAATCTTCAAGAAATGAGATACATCTTCAAGAACCCTTTCACGATTTAATCTTTAAATCAAGAAACCTTCAAGAAATGAATATCCATGAATTTTTAGATGAAAATGATGAACAAAAAGAAATGAAGATTAAAATGAAACTAAAATGAAAAGTGCTTGAAATGAGAAAACCCTAGCAATTGCATTGGGAAAAGCTCATAGGCAAAACCACCAATAGCCCTGATGTGAATGGCAGTCTTATATTCACATCAAGACGTGAATTCTAAATCAAAACCCCCACATGGGAATTGCATGCATTATGCCTAACAAACAAATTCGATATTATAATTTGGCAATTACGAGACCTTTTGAGTTTCGTCCACTCTCCCTTAAAATTAAGGGAATATCCAGTGAAGTTGTCAAACTGTGGAACCCGGGGCTTTGAGGGCCCACGTTCCCTTTTTACGAACATCGAATGTCTTTGGTTTGTTGCATAGTGAGAGTATGTTTAGCTTAGGCAGTGAGTCTAGATACTCAAAAACCCGAGTAGAGAAGTCGCCACCTTACTCTTTTCGAGAGCTCACGAAAACCCATTAGGTCTAGCCTGAAGGCAAATTAACAGCCAAGGATAAGAAGGTCTTATATCTCTGGATTCGGGACAAGGGTAAGGACAAGAGTAGTTCACACTGTCCCCCCCCCCCCCCCCCCCCGCCGCTTATAGCGAACTCTACTTGGTCTCATATGTAATTTCACAACCATAGATATTTTCGTGTTAGCCCTAAGAGCATATAAGAATGTTGCTAGGTGGGTTTTTATTAACGCATACATAACTTCTAATAACATGCGAGGGTGATCGCTTTAGCATTAGTTAAGATTAAGGACCTTAAGCCGTTTACCATGATTTATCTTTGCGTTATGTGAGGACATGATTTTCGGTCTTGTAGCTAAGCATGGATTCTTGGTGATGAAAGTAGTAAACATGGAGCATTTAAGAGCATGTAACCAACCTAATTCATGTTTCTACTTAAAGTTGATTTTAATGGAAAACCGAGCCATGATTAGTCAATCTTTTATGGATTAATTCAAACATGACAATTTTCTAAGAAAGCAATAAATCACATAAAATAAAGATTTAGAGAGTTTAGGACGATGTTTTTGGTGTTTTCGGCCTCATTTAAAGTACCTTTCGTGCGGTCGTCGAGACAGTTTCCTTTGATTGCTTGAAGAACGATTCTCGGGATGAAGGTTTTCGAAGATGATCGAAAGTGTGTAATAGAAAGAAAGTAGAGAGAAGTTAGAGAGATAAAGTGGAGGGAGAGAATATGTTGATGAATGAATGTTGTTTTTGAATGTTGAATCAATTTATAGAGCCCGGAGCCTCGCTTGAGGGGCACCTAGGTGCTCGAGCTGGGTGCCTGAGCGCTCGAGGCTCGGGATTCGATTTTTGCTGTTTTTCTCGATATTTGTGATGTCCTTTCCCAATTTTGCTTTGATTGCCTAAAGTTGTCTTGCTTCGTATGGAACCTTCCAGATTCTTTCAGAAGATTCGACATGCATGGTTGAGTCGTGTTTTTTTATTGATTTTTCTGTTTTTCGACCAAATAATTAGAAATAAAATAAAATGATTTTAAATGCAGCTTGGCCATCGGAACTTATCGTCGACTGTTTCCGATAATCGTTCATTCATTTTCAAGCATTCAATTTATGAAAACTAGACTTATTACAACTTGATAAACGTTAATCATCGGCCTTTGGGTGGGACCAAAAGTAGGTGTCTACAACAGGGATGTGTTTGCATGGTCTTATGAGGATATGCTGGTTATTGATCCGAAAATTGTTAAACATCGAATTCCACTCATATTAGGGATGAAACCAGTTAAAGAGAAGCTCAGAAGAATGAAACCAGATATTCAGTTAAAGATTAAGGCTAAACAGACTCAGGTAGGGTTCATCAAAGTGGTTTAGTATGCAGATTGGGTTTCTAATGTGGTTTCGTTTCCTAAGAAAGATGGTCGAGTCAGGATGTGCGTAGACTTTCAGGTTCTAAACAATGCTAGTCTAAAGGATGATTTTCCTTTACCGTTGATGTTCTAGTCGAAAACACCACAAATAATGCTCTACTTTCATTCATGGATGGTTATGCCGGCTACAATAAGATAAAACTGGCTAAAGAGGACATGGAAAAGACTAGTTTCACTACGCCCTGGGGGCTATATTGCTACATGTCATGTCATTCGGAATTAAGAATGCAGGTGCTACTTACCAAAGAGCCGCTTCCGTTCTCTTGCATGACATGATCCACAAAGAAGTAGAATTCTATGTGGATAACATAATTGTTAAATCCAAGGATTGGGAAGGGCACACCTCCGCCTTGAGAAAGTTCCTTAAAAGGCTTTGGAAGCACAACATGAGACTATTGGTGACATCGATTCCCTTGAAGAAGGGAATGACTTGCACCATATAAAGCTATGGTAGCTGTCGACTATTTCACCAAATGGGTTCAAGCAGCTTCGTTGAAGAACCTTCAAGCTAAATAGGTTGCTTAATTCATCGAAACCAACATCATGTGCCGCTATTGGGTTGCACATGAGATAATTAGTGACCATGGTTACCATTTCCATGCTGGATATGAAAGTGTATTGACAAAATACAAGATACAGCATTACAGACCTTCACCTTATCGACCATAGACTAACGGGGCAGTAGAAGAAGCCAATAAAAATATTAAGACAATTATTTCCAAGATGACATAAACTACCTGTCATTCATTACAACAAATGAGTTAGGAACCTTAAAAAATGATTAAAAAATTTAAGGTTTAACTCAAAAGGATCCCATACCAGAAGAATGATAGGACATCCTGAAATTAGGGCATTTAGATTCCTTTTGAGCCAATAAAGAAAAGTGAGCAGCTCACGAAGGCATAGAGGGATAGGAGTGTGTCCATCAAGCAAGAATTCCTCCACCAAAGCTATGAGCCTCATGTTCCCGTTACGAGAGTCATCTCCTACAAATAAGAAATGGGAAAACAAGCAAAATACACGTGCCGTTAAGTTGTATTCACCTTCAGAATGCTCCATGGTTTCAAAATGCTTAAGAATAAAGAGGAGTTCGATATATTTCCCATGAACCATCTTGTTAAAAGACTTCCCATCAAGTCCAAAGAACATCATCATATCGTCTTCCCCAAGATCTAAGAAGCTAGGAAGCCAAGGGTTTCCCACAGAAGAAATGGCACAAATGACTCCAAGTTCCTTCGGAAGTACCACGATTTCCCTCTCATGGAGGCAAAAAAAATGGTCTTTAACTCCCCAATAATTCATCACCGCTCTAAGAAGACAAGTGTCTCCTTTGATGGATCGCAAGGAGAGAAAACCAACACATCCCACTTCCTCCCATCTTTTCCTTGTCAGAAAGTGTGCTCGACCATAAACCCAAAATATCCACAAAATCAGATATAACTTTCCCTCCTTACATAAATTACATTTCCTTAACCCTCATGCATTAAAAATTATTTAAATGTCCTACAAATCCCTATCCATTCATTGATCACTACCGCTAGCTTTTGTGTTCATTTTTAGGATTAATTTGCATTATAATGAGTCGATTGCTTTGTAAAAACTGAAATTGCATTGTAAACCCACATTGAAAATCGACGAGCTGTTGTATATTCATAGTACACTAGGAACATACAAGGGCTAAGCCATGAATTTTAAAGGATAAATATGACTAAGGACCAAACTATTTCTTAGATAAGACACACCGCTAAGGCATAGAATGGGTTTCCTAAGAACACAATTCAACTCTAGTCACGAAAGTAGAATAAGCAGAGGAAAAGTTTTGATTTCTAATCCAAGAAATCTCGCGTTTCTAATCCAAGAAACAAGATAAACACTCAAAGTGATTTTTGATTCAAACTTCTATATTTTATTCATCCATTCAAAAGGGTATATATAATGTTACAAAGTTCATGGGGTTACAAGAAATTTTCAGAAAATTAAAATACATTAAACTCTACTTAATTGCGTAATTGTTCAAGTCTAATTGTCTTTGTTTTTGTCTACTGAATTTCGTTGTCTTCTAGGATTCTTCTTGAGCTGAAAATATCCTTCAACGGAAGTCTTAATATCCCTTTAATTGTTGGTATTGGCTCAATTCAGAACTCCTTCAAATTTGAATTAAAAAGGCAGAATTGAAACTTCTAAAACGAGCTCCAATTAACCCGTTGAGAGGGGCGTGTTTTAAGGCGGTTTTGCTTTGATCTGAGCAGCTTCAATTCCTACTTTAATTCCTTAACTGCTGTAACTTCCTTCTTAACTTTACTTTTGAATTTCAGCATCAACTAGGCAGATTGTTTTAGTTGCTCTCCCACCGGATTTGCTGTTTTGAAAAATCTGAACTATTTCCTAACTTAAAGACTTTGACTAACTTATAATGCTAGTTGACTCAAATAACATGAACTACACACATGCTTAATAAGAACAACAAATAAATCGCTACACTTAATGTTTTATTACAATCAAAACAAAATTACACTAAAAATGTAACATGGATCAATTTGGACTGTCCTTCCTTAGGCATGACCTCTTGTGAGTGGTGCATGAATCGGACCCCTTGTGCCACGTTCTTGATGAACTGCTCATCCATGACCATGTTGCTAGGCTTGACTACATCATTCCCCTCACCATGAGAAGAGTTTGTCCTCAAACTTGATAGTTCTTCAAACTCATCATAATAAGGAGACAAATCTGCCACATTGAAAGTACATAAAACACCATAGTCACCTGGAAATTCTACCTTGTAAGCATTGTCATTCACCTTCTCAATGATTTCAAATGGACCATCACTTCTTGGACTGATTTTGGACCTTCTCTTGGTTGAAACACGTTCCTTCCTTAAGTGAATCCAAACTAAATCTCCATACTTGAAAAGAACCTCTTTGCGTTTTTGGTCCACATAAGCTTTCACCTTGGCATTTGCTTGTGCAATTTTGTTTCTAACTTGCTCATGGATGGACTTGATTGATTTAGCACGTTCTTCTCCTTCATGGCTGTATTTGTGACCAAATGGAATAGGAGTTAGATCAATAGGGGTACAAGGATTAAAACCATAAACAACCTCAAATGGACTCAATCCGGTGGTCTTGCTTGGAACTCTATTGTAAGCAAACTCCGCATATGGTAACATAGCCTCCCATTGTTTAGTACTTTTAGTTGCTAAAGACCTTAACAAAGTGCCCAAAGTTCTATTAGTGACTTAAGTTCGACTATCAGTTTGAGGGTGACTAGAGGTACTAAACTTCAATTGGGTGCCCATTTTCTTCCAAAGTGTAAGCCAAAAATGACTTAAAGACTTTGTATCATGATCACTAACCATTGATTTAGGAAATCCATGCAACCTTAAAACTTCTTGAAAATACAAGTTAGCAATATGAGAAGCATCATAACTAGTATGACAAGAAATAAAATGTGCCACTTTAGAAAAACGGTCTACTACTACCATAATAGAATCTTTCTTTCATTGTGTGAGAGGAAGTCCCACAACAAAATGAAGACTAATGTCCTCCAATGGTGCTTGAGGAATTGGCAAAGGTAAGAGATAACCTTGTGGAAGGGTATCACTCTTAGCCTTTTAACAAACAATGCATCTTTTGATGATGAACTCAACATTTCTTGCTATCTTTGGGCAATGGAAATATTCTTGCACAAGTTGAATTGTCTTTTCAATTCCGATGTGACCCGCCATCCCACCTTCACGGAACTCCTTGATGAGTGACTCCCTTAATCTAGATTTAGGAAGACATAAACAATTGCCTTTGAAAAGAAACCCATCTTAAATGTAATAATCTTTGAATGGTTGTTTAGAACACTTTAGAAATAGCTCACCAAAATCCGCATCTCCCTTGTAGCTTTCTTTCACTTCTTCAATCACAATGATCCTTGCTTTAAAAGACTTCAAAAGAATGTAACTTCTAGATAAAGCATCCGCACCTTTGTTCATGTGACCCTTTTGATGTTTAATGACAAATTGAAAAACTTGGAGATACTCTACCCATTTGGCATAGCGTGGATGTAGCTTTTGTTTGCTTTGTAGGTACTTGAGTGCATCATGGTCAGAATGCAAAATGAACTCCTTAGCAATAAGATAGTGTCTCCAATTGTCAAAGGCACGAACAAGAGCCAAGAATTCTTTGTCATAGGTTGAATACTTTTGTTGGGCTTCATTTAGCTTTTCACTAAAATAGGCTAGAGAACGCCCATTTTGTGACAAAATAGCACCAATTCTGACTCCACTAGCATCACATTCAACCTTAAAAACTTCATTAAAATTAGGTAAAGTAAGAATAGCAGCACTGGTAAGTTGTTTCTTTACCTCATCAAAAGCCATTTGTGCCTTATCACTCCACTCAAACCTTGGAAGCTTCGTGATTTCAGTCATAGGGGCCATAAGTGAACTAAAGTTGCGCACAAACCTCCTATAGAAAGATGCTAAGCCATGAAAACTCCTTACTTGCTCTATAAATTGTGGCGTTGGCCATTATCTAATTGCCTCAACTTTCTTCTCATCTACCTCAATGCCTTGTGATGACACTTTGAACCCCAAAAAGATAACTTGATTAGTAAAAAAGTGACACTTCTCAAGGTTACCATACAATTTGTCCCTAGCAAGAGCTTCAAAAACTTCTTTCAAGTGCTCAACATGCTCGTTTTCTCCCTTGCTATACACCAAAATATCATCAAAGTCCACAACAAAAAATTTGCCCAAGAAAGGCTTCATAACTTGATTCATCAAGCGCATAAAAGTAGAAGGAGCATTTGAAAAACGAAAGGGCATGACTAGCCTTTCATACAAACCTTCTTTAGTTTTAAAGGCAGTTTTCCACTCATCACCTTCATAGATACGAATTTGATGATATCCACTCCTTAGATCAATTTTAGAAAACACATTTGACCCATAAAGATCATCCAACAAGTCATTTAATCTAGGAATGGGAAATCGATATTTGATGGTAATTTTGCTAATGGCCCTACTATCAACACACATACGCCATTCTTCATTCTTCTTAGGTACAATTAATGTGGGGCATGCACAAGGACTCAAAGACTCCCTAATAAGACCTTTAGACAACAAATCATAAACTTGCCTCTTAATCTCTTCTGATTTGAATATTGGTAAAAATCGCCACTCACAAGGATAATAACTAGTTTGGTTTTCTCTAAAGCTAAGCACCAAGAAAAACGATCTAGGTCGAATAATTTTATGAATTGATTAAAGCAATGCACCATCAATTCCTAAAACTATCCTCACAAGAGTCTAAAGACTAAGCACCAAATTTCACAAAGTGTTCAAAAATTTCACACACTCGAAAATTTTCCTCACTTTCATTTTTTTTTATTGTTTTGTAGAAAACAAGCAAAGTTAAACAATCAATGTTTATTGAACTCTAATCTGTATATTTTCACAAGCTAATGTTGAGATTATTTATAGTCATAATCATCAACAAAATCATAACTAATCTAAGCTAAAATACACGCATAAACATAGGGTAATTAGGACTAATCTAGTGACTCATCAATGACTCACAGGATAAGAATGCCACATCATCACTGCATGGCAATGAAACTTGCTAAAATATTCTAACAATCTCTATCTAATCTGAAAAATATCCTAACAAACTTATTCTAACCTTGCTAATCAAGATAATCAACAAATTACAACCAGAATTTCACAAAAATCAAATTTACCCAAATCCCCAAAAAAATCGTCCAAAATGACGCAAGGTCCACTTGTCCCAATTTGCGCAATTTTTGCGGTTTTTTCTTCAAATCTTCAAGAAACCTTTCAAGATTCAATCTTTTAATCAAGAAACCTTCAATAAGTCATTCTTCATGTGTATAAGGCTGTAAATGATGATTAAGACATTTCAAGAATTAAAGGACTCAATGCCTAAAGTGAAGTGGGAAAAACTCATAGGCAAAACCATCTTATTCCCCTAATTCCACCATTCTTTCCTTTGTTTCAATGATCAAGTATTTTCGTTTGTCACCATACACACCCATGATGATGTCTTAGAAGATCCCAAAAGTCTTGAATCTCCATAAGCCATAATTTGTCCCATGCTTGTATCATCTTTAGAAGCCATAATCAAACCTTCGAAGTAGTCACCTTGTTTCGTATCATCTTCACTCTCTTTAGGATTGACTTTATAAGCCAATTTTGTTTGGCAATATAGACCCAGGAACAAGAACAATTTTGTGTTGAATGTCACGTTTTGGAGGTAATCCATGAGGGATTTATTGTGGAAAAAAGTGATTATAAGATTCAAGCAATGATTTAAGCAAAGGGTGGTCATTTTGTGAGTGATCTTGCAGTTTATCAAGTCCAAAAAGAATAAATTGTTTTTGTGATTTATACTCATGCATTTAGAACTTAATTAGAGTAGTGAGACTTGTTTTTTGCATGGGACTAGTTTTATAAGGTTCTTCTTTCATGTTTAAAGGAGTAAGAACGATATATTTACCATCTTTGTTAAAAGCATAAGTATTCTTATATCCATCATGAAAGACTCTCCTATCAAACAACCATGGTCTACCAAGAAAAATATGACAAGCATCAATAGGATTCACATCACACCACAATTCTTATTCATAAGTACGCCCAATACTAAAAGAAATTAAAACTTGTGGACTCACTTGAATCCCCTTCCCTTGATTTAACCATTGAATAACATAAGGACTAGAATGAGGAGTTGTTTTTAAGTTTAACTTATCTACAACTACTTGTGACGCCACGTTTGTACAACTACCACTATCAATTATCAAAGTACATACCTTACCACCAATGGTACAACAAGTGTGAAAGATGGACTCACAATGCAAATTCTTCTCTTGAGATGCCATGCTACTCAAGGTCCTCCTAACCACCAAGCATTCCCCTTGATCTGGTCCAAGAAAGGCCTTGTCCTCCTCCTCTTCGTGGACTTCTTCCTCTCCAAGATCCTCCATGCCATCCTCATCATACTCAACCAAAGTAACAACCTTTTTTTTGGACAATCAACAGCAATATGCCCAATACCTTGACATCTAAAACACTTTCTAGGAGTAAACTTAGAACTTGTGTTTTGTGAGAAATTTGTGTTTGGTTTTGTGTTTAGCGTGGGTTTTGAAAGTTTGTGTTTATGTTTTAGGGAATGAATAATGTGAAGTAAAACGACGTGAGGTCCAATCCTTACCTTTGATCTTTTGTTGTTGCTCAACCTTGTGGGCTAAGGTAACAAGCTCTTCTAAAGTAGCATAGGGATGCAATTCCACCACATTAGCCACCTTTGGGTTCAAGCCTCTATACCTTCTTCTTCTCCTCCAATACTTTCAGGATCAGTGAAGGATGGAGATCCTTCTCTTTGACATTGCAATTTGAGAGTCAAGTCTCTCATTTGATCTTGCAAGTACTCCATTTGTTTTTCATGTGCCTCTCTCTCTTCTTCCACCTTAGCAACATATTTTTGCCAATTTGGAGGTGGAGTGTTAGAATATGACATGATAAATTTGGAAAAACAAAAAGAAATGTGTTTGATGAACAAAAATTGAAAGGAACCCGAATTTGTGCACCCTCCTTCTATCGCCAAATGTTGTATATTCGTAGTACACTAGGAAGATACAAGGGCTAAGACATGAAGTTTAAAGAATAAATATGACTAAGGACCAAACTATTTCTTAGATAAGACACATCACTAAGACTTAGAATGGGTTTCCTAAGAACACAACTCAACTCTAGTCACAAAAGTTGAATAAGCAAAGGAAAAGTTTTCATTTCTAATCTAATAAATCTTGCGTTTCTAATCCAAGAAACAAGATAAACACTTAAAGTGATTTTTGATTCAAACTTCTATATTTTATTCATCCATGCAAAAGGGTATATATAATGTTACAAAGTTCATGGGGTTACAAAGAAATTTTCAGAAAATTAAAATACATTAAACTCCACTTAATTGCGTAATTGTTCAAATCTAATTGTCTTCGTTTTTGTCTACTGAATTTCTTTGTCTTCTAGGATTCTTCTTAAGCTGAAAATATCCTTCAATGGCAGTCTTAATATCCCTTTTAATTGCTGGTCTTGAATTAATTAAGAACTCCTTCAAATTCGAATTAAAAAGGCTCAATTAAAACTTTCTAAAACAAGCTCCAATTTACCCGTTGAGAGTTGTGTGTTAAGGCGGTTTTGCTTTGATCTGGACAGCTTCAATTCCTGCTTTAATTGGCTTGTCTGTTGCTGATTATTAACCCCCAATGTCTCTCCTTGACTGCTGTAACTTCCTTCTTAACTTTCCTTTTAAATTTCAACATCAAATAGGCGGATTCTTTCAGTTGCTCTCCCACCGGATTTGCTGTTTTGAAAAATCTGAACTATTTCCTAACTTAAAGACTTTAATTAAGTTATTTTCAATGCTAGTTGAGTCAACTAACATGAATTACACACATGATTAATAAAAACCACAAATAAAACGTCACACTTAAGGTTTTATTACAATCAAAACAAAATTAAACTAAAAATTTAACATGGACCAATTTGGACCGTCCTTCCTTAGGCATGACCTCTTGTGAGTGGCACATAAAATTAGACACCTTGTGCCACATTCTTAATGACCTGCTCATCCATGACCATGTTGCTAGGCTTGACTACATCACAAGCATATAGATTGAGTTTGTAATGCATAAATGATGATATACAAATGCATGTACAAGTATATAGGAAGTACCCTACTACAACAACCTAAGGGCTCTTATAAACCCCTCTGGGAGCATTCCATCCCTCTAGTGGTGTCCCTTGAGCAAAGTGACGTAATACATCCTCTGGGCTATATGGTGTGGCTGGCTGAGGTGAAGTCTGAGCCGAAGGTCCGAATATCGCTGTCATCAAGTCTGCAAGCTCCTGCTGGGGAAAGAAATCAGCCTTCGGATTTTGAAAAGGCTTAACACCTACACCTCCGGAAATCCCTGAATCTATCTTATCTATAGTGAGCTGGTAGCTCCGACTCCTCGAAGCACTCCTCCTAGGAGACAACTAAGGGACTCCACTCATCACTTCATAGCTCCTCCTGCGGCCTTCGTCTGAATGAGGCTCACGGCTCCATTGGCTCCTTTGTGAATCTACACTCCTCCTGCTTTGCTACGGGACGTCTCAACCTCGCCTAGGACCCGAAGCTCCCGAGCCATGTCCAGATGTGCCGACACTTCTCCTTAATCCTGGTTGACTCGCATTAG
Source organism: Suaeda aralocaspica (assembly GCA_016808085.1). Classification (NCBI taxonomy): domain Eukaryota; kingdom Viridiplantae; phylum Streptophyta; class Magnoliopsida; order Caryophyllales; family Amaranthaceae; genus Suaeda; species Suaeda aralocaspica. The sequence continues at coordinate 280,435 of PYUH01000534.1, forward strand.
GTATAGAACGAGAAGAAGCAGAGCTGGCTCTGTACTCAGTAGGATCCGGACCTGCCCTAGCATTGGATGGTCCTCCAGTCTCAAACCCGTACCTTCTGATAGGATCATGCACTTACCAAAGAAATGGATATCATGGAATCAACATGTCAAAGGTGATAAATAAACTTTAAAAGTAAAATATGTGTCAAGAATTATTACTTCAGGGTTTGGGCTCTTGTAGTTCAACTTTGTCAACAAGCTTCCTGCGAAGCTCTTAAGAAGGGATATGCCCCTCAGCATATCTTGGTGCCATCCCTATCAAGCCGCAAAACACAGAAACAGATTAGTAATCGAATCAAGGCAGAAGGGCTAAAAGTGAATAGAAATGGAACAACTTATACATGGGTAAAACTAGGAGGAAGCTCAATCACCGCCTCCTCTACATCTGGAATTGCATAGGAGCACTCTCTAATAGGGGTCCTATAAGGGATGCTCAGAATAGCACCTGGAAGGATCCTCTTCTTGTAAACAAAATGCAAAGGTAAAAAAAGACGTTAAAAATGCCACAATCAGTTAACAATATGCAGAACAAAAAACGTAAAAGTGTTAAACTTACAGCTGTCACTGCAATGGTTGGTCCACCTAGCCAAAGGAGATGGTGATCATAAGGAATATGGGGGTAAATCGGCTGGGACTAATGGATACGGGAACTGCCCCCATATGGAGAGCTCCCTAGGTAGGCGTGCAACCCTGTCAAATTCAGCTTGGATGTAGGAGGATCATGAGGAACAATCAGCTCTTGAGAAGAATGTTGAATGGCCACTCTCTTCCCAAGGTACTAGGTGGGGCCCGCAACACTCTTGAAGATGAATCGGTGCCGCGTTAGCCACCTGGCCTAATCAAAGTTTCTTTCTCCATCAGGGAGATCATCCGAGGTACGGAGACGAATGTGAAACAAAAATATGAATAACATATACGGAATGATGCAATGAATTTCAGCTATTATACCTGCATGCACATGATAAATAAACCTGATCAAAATGAACCTCTAACAAAGCACATCAGACGTAGTTCAAGCCCTTCTTCCACATCTGTATATGGTATCCAGCCCATAAAGTGAGAATAAGGTGCTGGAGGGCATGGGGGAAAACACGGGCTAATGAAGGAAGATACTCAAAAGCCTAGAACTACAATACAAAAATTGAAAATCAGCACATGATTTCGTTAAAGAAGGTTAAGAAACAAAGGAACTAAAGCATACCTCAAGAAATCACCATCCACCTCCTATGGCGGGCTTGGCCGCCCTTTGACCCTTGCAGACATCTGTACTAAGTCCTCAAAGGAAGAAAGCATAGCCGAGAAATCCCCAATCATATGAAGATACCTTGGACAAATTACCCAAGGATGCTAGATACTTAAGGTGATCTCTGTCACTCATCTCCCAGACCAGACCCCAGTCGAGAAGTAGTAAGCGTAGCATGTGCACCTTCTGATCAGCGGTAGTCATCCCTAGAAAAACTACCGGCCAAGGTGACATGTCTCATACTCCTTATCTGGGACCGTAAGGGCATAAGTCCGATAAGCTTAACAACCGACGGGTTATGAGCAGTCAAAGCAAACGAGACATCTACAGGTCTATTCGTGAAGGGTAAACCTATGAGGATAGCATAATCTATAGAAGTGATACTAATCTCACCCCAAGGAAAGTGGAAATTGATGGTGGTGTCCCACCATAGCTCCAGTATGCCCAGCTCAAAGATATGATTAGCTGAGTTCTTGCTAATCCCCCTCAAAGAACTGGCAAGGTTTTCGAATCCACATGCCTGAATGGCCCCCACTATAGTTACATCGGCAACAAAAGGTTTGTAGGACTTAAAAAATTGCCGGAGTGCCAAACACCCTCGAAGAGTATATCTCCTGCAATGGAAAGATACATTGGTCAAAATCAGAATAAAAGATAGGGATAAAGGTGCTAAAGTCCTTAAATAATTACGGTATTACTTCCCGATAGAAGGACGACTATAAATATGCTCTTCTCGCAGAAATACAAGAGCATCGAGAGTCCAACCACTTGAGGAAAAAGAATACCGAGGGCTCTTTACTACACGGGGAATAAAAGGACGACCACCTCTGGCACTAGACATCATGTTCCAAACGAAGAAAGAAAATCAGTGTAAATTTCGGCAGCATTTCAGTTGTATTTGGACAATGCTAGCCATGCACCATGGCTCATGGGTACCTACAAATAATATACGAAACATGCACGATGTTTTAACCATGCTCAAGACATTTCAGCAGCTATTCAGCTCAATAATACACTATTTTTGACAATCCCAATTAAGAAAGAATGCACTATTCTTCCCAAAATGACATGTATGAGTGCCCTACTCTACAAAATCCTATATGCGAGCCCTTCGCAAAATATGGCATTCTACTCAACTTTACCAAGACATCTCTTCAATGGCATATGAAGTCTCATACAAATTATCGCATATTCCTACAAGTTCGGACCAAATCACAACACTTTTCGACACAAATCAAGCAAAATTGAGAAATTTTGAACATTCTTGAAAAGATGCAAAATTGGCTCCTAAGACTTAGTTTAAATCATTTTTGCAAAAAAATGACCAAATTTTAAGTTTTAGTGAAAAATTAGTCCATCTGCAATATGTGAACTAATAATGCCATTTAAAGGTGATTTTGGTCAAAATTTAATAATTTGACGAAACTTGCAAGTCATGCCCTATGACACATTTTAGAGACATCCTTATTCGTAATTTGTTTAATTTGCTTCATTTTTCCCTAAGATGATCAAGTAATCAAGTTTTATTCCAATTCAACATATAATGAGGAAAATGAGCCAAATGAGCCAATTTTAGTCACTACTAGCCTAATTGAGCTCAAAATTTTAAAGTCTCCAAAGTGCTGAAATTTTCATACTGTCATCAAGATATCATTTTTCACTAAAATGATCAAGTTCTACAAGTGTTTGGCCACTCATGAGCTCACAAATGCAACCGATTCGTATGAACCGACTTATTTGGGAAGCTCATTCTTCTCTACTACTACTACTTCAATGAGCTACTAAGTGAGTAATTAAGCATGCCATGGCTAAATTGGAGTTCATGTCACTACTTTGCACTAAAGTAGACAAGTTCAAGCATTCAAAATCATCACATATCATTAACAAGCTCAAGAACTACAACCTCCATAACCAACATCACCTCCATGAACATCAAACTTAAAACTTCTAGTTCTCACTCAATTCTCAACTAAGTGAAGTAACTTGCTAAATGCTACATTTCATGCACACAAACCAAAAAATCAAACACATTTCAAAAAAATTCATCACATACCAAAACCCACATTTTACGATTTACATAAACATTCACAAAAATATGCCAAAAACACAAAATAAATAACAAAAATATGAAGAACATTACTTACTTGAGTAATTTGATGACTTGTGTGAGTTTTGAGGCTTAAATTTAAAGTTTTGAGGTTTGGAAATGGTGAAACAAATGAGCTACCGCTGCTGTTTGTGAGCTTATGTTGAATGAATGAAAGATGAGCAAAATTGAAAAAAAAAAAAAACAGCAGAACAGGTAGACGTGCGCAGGGCCACACGCCTTATGCCCACGAGTACGGTCCCCCATCCCATCTATTTGAGTTTCGCTCCTTGATTTTCGTGTTGGGGGCTTTCTATGATGAATTAAGGGATATTTTTAACCTGGAATAATCGCTTCATGGGATGATATGGTTCATGATATCTCCAAATATTCTCCAAAAAAGTCAAAGTCAAAGTCTAATTATATTTATTACTTACAAGTGCCCTACTTATAGTAAGCTTTTGACCTTACTTCTTCAAAAACTTCCTTAAAAGTCAAAAATCTCAGAAGAAAACTATTAACTTGGTCGCCATCTTCAACAAAATCAAAATTACACTATCTCTAGTGAAGTTAAACGAAAAAGTTCTCCGGTTCTCCAGCGAAGTCAAAAGAGAAAATTCTTTGGCTCTTTTCAATGAAATGAAACTATTATAACCATCATCCCCAGGAGTCTCCGATTAAAAATTCCTCCCTAGGAAGTTGCATGCACCAATCCCAAGTAAGCCGGCGCATGGCGAACTCAGGAGATACCACCGAAAATTCATCATCATACAACAATCCCAACAGAATGAGCCTTAACGCAAACTTCGTAAATTCCCTAGTGAACAACAACAACTTCAACAACCTATTACTCCCCAGTGACGGCATGGCACTCTTCAGCGATATTAACTTTTACAATAAATCCCCAATGGAGCAAAGTTGAAATACTCATCACCAGTGAATGTGGAATCTAGGATCCCTTCCTTGATCCCTCATGAGCATCACAAACAAAGCAACGACTTCAGATATTCACCATATTCTCTAGTGTACGTGTACATGAATCTCAACAAAATTATTCCCCAGCGAATACACTATGCTGGAAATCATGAACATGAGACTCAGTCACCGTATTAACTTGAAAAACCTCCCCAGTGTGTGAGTCAATCGTCAAAGACCAATTATCCAACCACAATCATCAAACACCATCAGACGATTCTTCTCTATCATCAGCAGTCGACACACTGACTACTCTTTATCGACAACATCAATCTGCTGAACTCAAGGATGCTACAAACAGCATCAGATGCTTACAACTCCCTATTACACAACATTTTCCACAAACAACATCAGATGCTTACGGTGTTGTCACATCATCTTCTTATACAGTTAAGATAAAGACACATGAAGGAATTATCTTTACATCATATTCCTATACGGTTAAGCTGAAAACACCCTGAAGGAATTATTATTATCCAATATTTCCCTATACAACTAAGCAGAAGACACATGAAGGGAGCTCTCTAAAGATCGAGGCGCATCTAACGAGAGTCAAACATAGGCACACTGACATGATATTCCTATATGATTGAGACGCATCTAAAGGAAATAATAGACATCATCCACTCCAAAAAAATGAGGCGCTTCCCAAGGAGATGACACACCTATAGGCACTTTTGAGACTAAGGTTTTTGTTTTGCAGGTACCTAATACTTTTGCTTTCATCTTAAGGGACTATTCGTCTCTACATACTCAGCCAAAGTGGGGGCTTCTATAGGCAACTAAATTTTTCCCCACCCTTAAGCCAATGATAAACATATACCACGTCGATAACTAGTCCGGTCTTGAAATAAAGCCGAAAGTTTCAACCCGAGAAACTCCTAAAAAACCCATAAAACCCAAAAAAAATCCCAAAAATATTTTCATTTTATTTTATTTCATTTCATTTTTCCAAATTTTTCTAGATTTTTTCCACATTTTATTAGAAATGCTGACGACTTTCTAAGCACTCAAAAAACATTTTCCTTAAGAACGAGCCAAAAACATAGCTATGAAGACTTCAGGCCCAACTCATGGGCCCAAGGTGAACCTTCTCCTTCCTCAACCCCGACAAAAGGAATGAGAAAGAGGAAATTTCCTCCCTCTTTCCTTTTAAAGGCATGAGGTAAGGGATGACATAATCAAGGAAAGGATGGGCTGATGTAAGCATGCATGCTCCCCAAGGCCCATAGTACAAGGGAATGTTAAGCAAAATTTCAAGAAAAAAAGTACAGTATCATGGGCGGGATTGCACGGCGTGCGCAGGGGCGCACACCTTGCGCCCACACACATTCTTGAGTTTCTCCCTATAGATACCCCCTTTCCTTCCCTCATTTCAGCTGCTAGAATCTTGGGTTTCGAGCAACATTGGATTCTGAGCATCCTGGATTTTGGGAGAACTTCGGATTTTTGCATTTCTGTGGTCTTTGCATTTTGGCTTTGAGGGAGCAGAGAATTTAACTTCCATCATCTTTCTTCCACCAAATATTTCAATTTTCTTTTAATATTCATCATTTTATTAAATTTAAATCTTCATCTTTTTCACCTTTGAAAACACAAAAAGATTTTAATTTTATTTTCCACTTTTTATATATTATTTCCACCACTTTAAATTATCAAATTTATTATTGTTATTATTATCTTTATCATCATCATCATATTTGTGATATTCAACTCTACATTCGAGACACATTCGGTTTTGGATTCTTGAAGGCGAACTGAAGTCCATTTTGACACTAGTTCGCAAGGTATCTAACATGAGGCCACCATAATCAATTCTTTCACTTTCCAAGTTCATATTCAAGCTTATTCGTCGTCATTGAGTTTATTATTATTATTATTATTATTATTATTATTATTATTATTATTATTATTATTATTATTATTATTATTATTATTATTATTATTATTATTATTATTAGTATTATCCATCCAAGTTAGCTTTCTAAACCTCCTTGTCACCTTTTATTTCATTTTAATCCATGAAATATTGACTAAATAAATGCTTTGAGATGTAATAAAATATAGAAAATAGAAAGAATCATACCTAGGCCCTTAATGCTTTGATGTGTTCATTATATTCGTGTTCTTAGTCATGTTTTAGAGGCATCTTGATGAAAAGTTAAGTCGTTTTGTGATTGTTTATTATGCATTTAAGCTTTTGAATTATTTCATGGCTTAATGTGTAAATGTTAGTAAAACTTGACTCTTATTTAATTTGGAGCATTGATGGATGTGTGTGGTTTAATGGGATTTAATGCTATCTTCGGAAGATCTCATGGCATCTTTTGGCTTTGCTTTGCGCGTAGTAGTGAGCCTTGTTACATAGAACAAGTCGAAACAGTTTTGAGAATGCAGCAAGCGAACTCTAAACGAGCATAACATTCAATTTGTACATGATCTTGGGGTGATTCAAGTTGGAGGTGATAGCTCTATTCAAGATCTTTCCAACAGCTAGTTACATGCGTGATACCAATGAGAAACAAAGGAGTTATGACTATTTTAATCTGAGGTGGTACATAGTTGTCGCGAGGTGCGAGATTTGGTCGCTACTCACGACAACCCAAATTTTTCTAGAATTCTCAGGCCAAGGAAAGGAACTCCAGTAGCTCATTTCTCCTTGCAAAGGTTTTGGTCGCACCTCGCAACGAAAGGTCGCACCTCGTGAGTTTCCCCTGTTTATGTCGGTGGTTTAGTGACTTGGCTTATTTTATCACTTGTTTGCTTTTAGATAGTTGAAGTCTTTCAGTTTTCTTTTTTTAGTATATAAAGAGAGATGTTCTTTTTAACGTAAACAATCATATACTCTCTGTTATTATCTATTTTTCATCTTTAGATTGTAATAAAAAACACTTTAGTTTCATTATAGATCTAGTTTTATTTTCTTAATTGTTCTTGATGTGTTTTGGGTATTTGGTTATGGAATCAAGCATTGCTATGGAAGTTGTATCTTAAACTCTATTGGGAGCGTTTGATTGAAGCGCTTAGCGGTTTATTGTAAGAAATCATCAATCTCTTCTTCACTCTTATTATTGATTATTGTTTCTTTATGCTTGAATTTCATGAACATGACTTGTGTTTGCTAGGAGTACTACTAGTTTATGTTTGTTGTTGTTCTATTGCTAGGTTTTGGACTATAATCTGATTGTTATGTTCATTATCCATTTGTATCATCCAAGTTCAATACTTTGCAGATTCTTAGTATAAGAAGTTAGTAAAGAAGACAAGTTGTTCAAAGCTTAATGCTTGTTTAAGCCTTTGAGCAATATTATTGTTTCTCAAATCTTAATGCGATTATTAGTTTAACCTTAACGCCGATCGTAGAGGTTGAATAATAGTTAGGACTTTGTTATGGGGATCATTCTACATATCCATGTTTAGAAGAACAAAGGACTCGATCCTTGACAATTTTTAAGCAATACTTGAGTAGAGACGTTTTGGTATTTCGATCGATAAATTTATTAAGAATGGATATCATTTGTACCCATTTTAATCCTTATCTTTTTTACTTGGTTGACATTAATGAGTTTCAGTTTCGATATTGATAAAAGAAATCACAAAACCCCCCTTTGGTTCGATTATTGGTCGTTTAGAGAAATCTAGGTGATTAATAGCAATATTGGATATTTTTGATATAAACTCGTCTTTTTTCCGTATGGATACGATCCTTACTTATCACTATATTCGTATATAAAAAAGTAGGAGAAAAATGTATTTGGTTAGGTTTCTTACATGACATATTTAGCCTGCCAAATTTTGGCGTTGTTGCCGGGGAACTTGCGTAACTGGTTTATATTGAGTATATATATTGTGTTCTTATTTTTGTTATTAAATTGTTTTCTTATATGTATGGTTGTAACTCGTGCCACTAATGAAGAACCTTTGCAGTACGATCCAGATTCGGAATTGACTGTTTATAGGAGGCGACGGGAGTCAAGAGCAAGTTTGAAAGAACTACCGTTTGCTATTGAGGAGGAAGGCGAGTCTTCGATTTCTTGTGATAAAGAGGAAGACATCATGCCTCCTACTACTCCTGATACGTGTACTTTGAGGGAGCTCACTACTCCTAAGCTCGATCAACAACCATTGTGTATAGTATTTCTGGCTTTAGCAGAAGGTACTAACTGTATCCTAAAGTCTGGTTTAATTCACTTATTGCAATCTTTTCATGGATTGGGTGGTGAGGATCTGAATAGGCATCTTGTGGAATTCCATGTTATGTGTGTTAGTATGAAACCGAATGGGGTTACGGAGGAGCAAATCAAGTTAAGGGCTTTTCAGTTTTCGTTGAAAGATGCAACAAGTGATTAGTTGTATTAGCTTCCTACAGGGTGTATTGAAACTTGGGCTGAGTTAAAGAGGCGTTTTCTTGAGAATTTCTTTCCGCCTTCTAAGTCTTCAGCTTTGGAGAAGGAAATAAGCAACATCGAGCAAAGGAAAGATGAGTCGTTCTATGAGTATTGGGAGAGGTACAAGAAACTATGTGCAACGTGTCCTTACCATGGTTGCTCAAGTGAGGATCTTAAATTGTATTTCTATAATGGTCTTTTGGATGATGAAGTTTTGATGGTGAATGCAACAAGTGGGGGTTCAATCATCAATAAAACTCCACAAGCCGCTCATTGAGGAACTAGCGGAAGGGTCAAGGCAATTAATTAGCAAGCATACTACTCCTCGAGGTTCTAACTTTCCAAATGCAAACAGTAGTTCAGGGAGGATTGAGGGGCAAGTAGAAGATCTTACTCACCTTATGCGTGAGTTTATTGGGAAGAAGAAGAAGAACAACAACAAAATTCATCAAGTTAAATGTTGTGGTATATGTTTAGCCGAGCATCCTACGGAGTTTTGTCCACAAGTAAATGATGAGCAAAGTGAAGAAGCAAGAGCGATTGGTTTTCAACAAGGTGGTCAAAGGAAGTACGATCCGTACACTAACACATATAATTCAGGTTGGAGAGATAATCCTAATTTTAGACACGGGAATTAACAAGGAAACCAACAACAACAATACCAACAAAACAATCAACAACAACAACAACAATAATACAATCAATCACCGCAAGGATAACAAATGTATCAAAGGCCCCAAGGTACGCAACAAGGGCAAAGTTCGAACTCTAGTTCCTCAACCGAGGATATGCTTAACCAACTAACAAAGAATGTGGTCGGTATTCAAAACAACATGTCACAATTCCAAGAAGAGAAAAGGTCGAGCATAAATAATCTAGAGAGAAATGGGTCAAGTTGCAGGTGTGGTGACAGGGTTGGAGAGTAGAATTGAGTCGGGAAAGCTACCATCTCAAACAGAGCTAAATCCTCGACCCAATGCAAGTGCTCTGACTTTAAGAAGCAGGATAGAGTTAGTGGGCGATCCAAAAAATTGCTTCTAGAGAAGGAGCTTGAGGATGAGGTAGTTGTGCAAGGGCCAAGTCCAAACATAGAACCTTTAGCATCGCCATCTCCACATGAATTGCAGGTGAAAGCCAAGAGTCCACCTTCTCCTTTGCCCGAACCACCATTTCCCGCAGCATTGAGGGAGACTCGTACAAAGCAAGATGACAAGGATATTTACGTGACTTTCAGTAAATAATAGGTAAATATTCTCCTTTTAGATGCTTTAAAACAAATTCCTAGATATGCTAAATTCATTAACGAATTAGGTACATCTAAAAGAAAGAATAGAGCAATGGGTACTTAGAAAGTGAAGGTTAGTGAACATATTCCGGCGATATTTCTTAAGAAATTACCTCCAAAATGTAGTGACCCGGGTATGTTCACTATTCCATGTGTTATCAGTGATATTACTTTTCAAAAAGCCATGTTATACTTAGAAGCTTCTATAAATGTTATCCCTTACTCCATGTGTAAGTCTTTACAACTTGGTGAATTACATGAAACCAGAATGGTAATACAATTTGCCGATCGTTCTAATGCTTATCCTAGAGGCATAGTAAAGGATGTGTTGATTGAAGTTGGTAAATCTGTTTTTCCAGCTAACTTTTAAGTCCTAGATATGGAGCACGATAAAAATGCGGCACCTATTCTTTTAGGAAGACCGTTTTAGAAAATTGCTTGCTAGGACTAAAATCGAAGTGCATACTAGCACTTTAACTATAGAAGTTGATGGAGATTTGCTTGAGTATAATATCTATGATTGTATGAAATTTCCTTCTAATAATCATACTTGTTATTCCATTAATGTAATTGATGTTATTTCACAAGACGCTTTTGAAATTAATGGAAAAGATGAACTTCAAGTTGTTATTAGTAATGACTTAGGGGGTGATTTGGTTGAATATGTTTTGAGTGCTAATCTGCGGAGATCATTCATCACTTGAGAGAGCATTTTCAATTGCCGATTGTGCCATCATATGAAGCACCTATTCAACTAACTATCCCTAGTTAAAAGCTTGTACCATCTGTTTTGCAAGCACCCAAAATGGAGTTGAAAGAACTTCCCGAAGTATATGTTCCTTGGTGACAGAGACACACTACGGGTGATTATTTCAAGTAAACTCACAAGGGAGCAAGAAGCAAGGCTAATGGTGGTTCTTGATGAGCATAAGGAAGCCATTGGTTGGACCATTTCCGACATCAAAGGCATAAGTCCAACGACATGTATGCATAGGATATTACTAGAGGATGATGTAATACCGATAAGACCACCACAAAGTCGATTAAACCCACGTATGATGGAGGTAGTAAAAGCTGAAAATTTGAAACTACTCCATGCAGGTATGATATTTCCTATTTATAATAGCAAGTGGGTTAGTCCAACTCAAGTCGTACCTAAAAGGTCGGGTGTAATTATTGTGAAAAAAAAGATGGTGAGCTAGTTCCTACTCTTATCCAAAACGGGTGGCGAGTATGCATTGATAATCGTAGATTAAATGCATTAACGAGAAAAGATCATTTTTCGTTACCATTTTTAGATCAAATGCTTGAGAGACTAGCTAGTCATTCTTTTTATTGTTTCTTGGATGGTTATTCAAGTTATTTTCAGGTGCGCATAGCCAAGAGGATCAAGATAAAATCACTTTCACATGCCCATTTGGCACGTATGCATATAGACGCATGCCTTTCGGTCTTTGTAATGCACCTGCTAGTTTACTAAGGTGTATGATGAGTATTTTTTCTGAGTACGTTGAAAGGTTTGTAGAAGTAATTATGGATGATTTTACTGTGCATGGGGATTCATTTAATAATTGCTTAGATCACTTCGTTTATGTGCTTAAAAAATGTATGGATTCCAATTTTGTGTTAAATTCAGAGAAATGTCATTTTATGGTTTAACAAGGCATTGTGTTAGGTCATATTGTTTCTGAACGTGGGCTTGAGTTGGATAAAGCTAAGATAGATACCATTCAATCTTTACCTTTTCCTACTAATGTCAAAGATATACGTTCCTTTCTTAGCCATGCAGGTTTTTATCGTAGGTTTATCACGAACTTTTCGAAGATTACATCTCCCTTATGTAAGCTCTTACAAAAGGACGTAGATTTTTGTTTTGATGAACCCCGCCAAAAGGCTTTTGAGACTTTGAAAGAAAAGCTTGTCACGACTCTAATTATTCAACCACCGGATTGGTCTTTACCCTTTGAGATCATGTGTGACACGAGTGATTACGCCGTCAGTGTGGTCTTAGGCCAAAGGGTGGGGCGAGCACCACATGCTGTATATTATGCCTCCATGACTCTTAATGAGGCACAACGAAACTACTCCACCACTGAAAAGCAGATGTTATTTGGTCTTTTCATTAGAAAAGTTTTGATCTTACTTACTAGGTACAAAAGTGATAGTCTACACCGATCATGCGGCTTTACGGCATTTAATGAACAAAAGCAAAGACGATCTTGATAAGATGGATCCTTTTGTTGAGTGAGTTCGTTTGATTTAGAACTGAGAGACAAGAAGGGGACCGAAAACGTGGTGGTTGACCATTTGAGTAGGTTGGTGATACCTTGTGATTATGAGTCGAAGGAGAAACAACCTTGGAAGAAATCGATTCGAGAAGAATTTCCGGATGAACAGCTAATTGCTCTCAATGAGTTCACTCCATGGTATGTCGATATTGTGAATTATCTTGTTTCTAACAAATTTCCTTATCATTTTACAAAAGCCCAGAAACACAAACAGAAAAGTGATGTAAAATATTATGTTTGGGATGATCCTTATCTATGGAAGCATTGTGTGGATTTGTTGATAAGACGGTGTGTCCCGGATGGTGAAGTAGTTCCAATTCTCACCTTTTTCCATACATATGCTTGTGGTGGGCATGTTGGAGCTAAACGAACTGCAATGAAGGTATTAGAGTCTAGTTTTTATTGGCATAGTTTGAATTGTGATTCTTACCATTTTACTAGATCTTGTTATAGTTGTCAAAGAGTCAAGAATGTCTCTTAAAGGAATGAAATGCCCCAAAATGCTACAAGGTTTTTGAAATTTTTGATGTTTGGGGCATCGACTTTATGGGACCATTTCCTAGTTCTTTTGGTTTTCTATATATGTTAGTAGCTGTCGATTATGTTTCGAAATGGGTGGAGGCTAAAGCCACCCGGATTGACGATTCTAAAGTGGTTGCAGATTTTATCCGTACTAACATTTTTTCCAGGTTTGGAGTTCCTCGAGACTTAATTAGTGATAAAGGTACCCACTTTTGCAATCGGACGCTTGGAGCACTTTTAAAGAAGTACCATGTTACCCACAAGACTTCCACTGCCTACCATCCCCAAACAAATGGGCAAGCGAAAGTATTCAATCGGGAAATCAAGTCCATTCTTGAGAAAACAGTGAAACCAAGTCGGAAGGATTGGAGTTTACGCCTTGATGATGCGTTGTGGGCATATCGAATGGTTTACAAAACTCCAATTGGCATGTCTCTATTTCGAGAAAGCCGTGTCACTTGCCGGTTGAGTTAGAGCACAAGGCATATTGGGCTATTCGGAGCTTTAACATGGACTTGGATGAAGCCGGTTTGCATAGAAAGCTACAGTTACAAGAATTAGAGGAAATAAGGAACGATTAATATGACAATGTGGTGATCTATAAGGGTAAAATGAAGGCATGTCATGACAAGATTATAGTTAGAAAGGAATTTGAGGTCGGTCAAAAGGTCCTTTTGTTTCAATCTCGCCTTCATTTATTTCCTGGAAAGTTGAAGTCACGACGGATAGGCCCGTTTGTGGTGACAAACGTTTTTCCACATGGGGTGGTTGAGATAACGCGCTAGGAAAACTCTAAGATCTTTAAAGTTAATGGGCAAAGACTCAAGCCTTATTATGAGAGTTTCCATCAAGAGAAAGGTGAGAATGTGTCGCTAGATGAGCCGGTGTATGAGTAAGGTGCCGGGGTAGGGCGTCGTGCCAACGACGTTAAATAAATGGAACTTTCGGGGTAAAATCTCGAACTTAAAAAGGTTGATTTGTGATATATTTATGCTTTTTAATACTTTGGTAATTATGTATGATGTTAGTTAAATTATCTTTGTATTTTTATGTTTACTTTAGCTAACTTTGATATTTCTTTCTTTGTAAATTAAATATTATATATTTCTATGTATTAATGTTTCTTTTTCTTTGTTCATATTTGTTTTTGTTATAAATTGCAATAAAAAAAATCTCAACAAAAAGAAAAAAGAGAGAAAAGAAAAGGAATTACAATAAGAATAGAAATAAAAAAGAAACAAAAGAGAGTATTATTGCAATGAAAAAAATAGAGGGGGTAAAAAAATGTGCTGAAAATAACACAAGTAACAGCAGGTTCAATCCTCAAAATTTGGCACCTTGCGACAATACTGTCGCACCTCGCGAAAAGCTACTGGATTACAGCCAATGTTCAAGGAAAAAAAAAAGATGAAGAGAAAAATAAAACTTTGCACCTCGCGACAGAGGCTTCGCACCTCGCGACGAGCTTTTGTCTCAGCCCTTGCTTCTTTTAAATTCGAAAATAAAGAAGTTCGCACCTCGCAATGGTAATGTGCACCATGCGACGAGGGTCTGTCGCTAATTCGAATATTTTTGTTTTGCTTCTTATCTCCTCATAACTTTCACTCTCATTCATTAAATCAAACTCTCTCACTCATTCACACGCATTCACCTCTTTCTCTCATCTCATTCTCAACCACAAAGCAAAATCCAACAATCAATCTTCTACCAAATCACTTTCTTTTCCATTTCTCTTTCTCAAATCACTCAAAACACTAACAAAATCACTCACAAACACTACAATTTCAGATTTTTCTAAAATTTTTCAAGAACCCTAAAAAATGAAAAATTTTAGATCTTTGATTCTATTGAAAGAATTAAAGCTTCTCACTCGTTCTTGGAGATTTTGGTAACACTTCTACAACAAATTTATGAGCTTCTAGCAACCACAATTTTCTGCATTGGGTAATATTTATTTCATTTAGTTTACACTTTATATGAGCCATATTCTTTAAATTTATGAACTAGAGTGTCAACTATTTGTGTAGATTTGGTTGTTGGGATTGATTTCTTGATTATTGTTGCCATTGTTGTTTAAATTTGAACTTGAATCTTGTCAAGATGAACTACTTGTTGGTGTGATTTGAGTTAGTACGAGTAGAGTTGCAAATAATGTTGTGTTAATTCAATTTGTTAGGCTCGTTTGGTTTTTTTGGAGTTGTAGAAGCTACATTTTGAACCTTGGTGGAGGTTGTTTGTGTGAAAAAACTTTGAAGCAACATTTTGACTCGGTTTTGTGGAATTGGTGATTTTTTGTTGGATATTTGTTAGACTTTTTCACTTGGGTTTACTCCTGATTGTGCACTTGAGCTATCTTTGATTTTTTTGAGAATGAAAATGCTTCATCTTCTCGGAAAAGGAGAGTAGTTGGGGAAACTAGCTCTAGCAATGTTCCGCGTTTTAATACGATGGGGTTAACTAACCTCACAAATCACCAAAAACAAGCATGGGCAAAATCCTGGGAGAAACTTTCAAGAAACCACTTTTGCTCATTTGCCTACACTACGTTCCTTGGGTTTGCAAGCCCCGGTTAAGAAGTTACTTAGCAAGGTGGGTATGGGGGATTTTTTGTCATACAAAGTGGTCACCAATGACCAGTATGCATTAGAATTTCTTTCAGTTCTGGCTAAACATGAGGGTGACGAAGGACCATTCATCACTTTCAACTTAAATGAATTTGAATACTTGATGTCTTATCAAGAAGTAAAGGAAGCTTTTGGGTGGGACTATGTAGCCGACGATAACTACCTTTACCATGATATTTTTAATGATAACACGTTCTATGTCACAATCACAAATGGTTTGCCTTGGCATGCACGGGTCAAGAATCGCTCCCTTCCTTATCCCGCTCCCCGTTTTGTCCACCACTTTCTTGCCATGATCGTGTTTTGTCGTGGGGAACCCACTAATCTTCCACGACTTGATTTGAGGTATTTGTGGACAGTGACACCCAAGGTAGTGGGATGTCCTGATTGGGTGGTCATATTTGTTGATAATTGTTTGGAATTGGCACAAAAGGAAAAGGGAAAGATAAGTATGGGAGGTATGGTAACTCTCCTAGTTGAATACTTGGAATTTGAGGTTCCAACGAACAATGAAGGCAATAAGATCTTGCAACAACTTGGGACCATCGAATCTACACACCCACTGGTTGCCCGTTCTAATGTATACAATTTTGAATATTTTAAAAAAGCAAGATTGTTGTGGACTTCTCCACGTAGTCCAAGTCATTATGTTTGGATTTTTGGTGCCCAATTAGTGAAATACATGGTCCATCCTCAAAAGGAAAGAACAAACATCAATGATCAAACATCTCATCAATAACTGTATGTGTCTCCACATGAACGTTACAGAGCAGCAATTGAGGAAGAGTTGGGTAGATTTATTTCCTAGAAGTACATCGACCACAAGATGAGGGCCACGATGATATGGAAGAAGAGCCACCACAACAACAACCCCAAGTTGAAAGCCAATAATATGAACAACACCAGCCTCCCATTAAGTAAACCATGTTGGATGCCCGGATGAGCAATTTCGAGAATGCTCACAATTCTATGGAATTACGCTTGGATCAAATGTAAACTCATTTGATGGAATGGAAGGCCACATGTACTCCATGCCTTCAATGGTTTTGTCCATGAATCAATTCTATGTCTCCCATTACCCAACCTACGTTGATCAAAGTGAGGAGGTTGAGAGAAGAAGGCAACAACGACAAGCGGAGCGACCTACAAGGAGATACAGGTCCCGTTATCCTAGAGGTTCTTCTGGCTCCTAGTTTCACATAATTATTTCCACACATTGAGGGCAATGTTTCTTCTAAGTGCGAGGGTGTTTAAATGAATTGAATATAATTGTATGTAATTGAAAAAAAATATAAAAAATTGAATAAAGAAAAATGAAAAAAAAAGAAAAGAAAAAAGAAGAAAAAGAAAAGGCCTAGATAGGTTGAAAACCCGCAAGGTTGGGCAACCTATGCAAAATAGTGGCTTTCCTCTGCGGGTGAGTTATAAAAAAAAAAAATCAAAGAGTGAAGCTAGGATGAAAACCCGAGAGGACACCTAGGCAAAATGAGGGAAGAAAAAAAATATATGAGAGATTTTATTTGTTTTCTTTACTCTTTGATGGAGTTTGGAGACATATGAAGTACGCTCTCTTGGATATTTTTTGGGTTGGATTTGTAGAGGGTATGTGATGTCTTTAATTTTTTGAAATATTAAACGAATGGTGCTTATTGTTCAATGTTAGATTTCCTTAGAAATTTGGGAGTGAAATTTTTATTAATTTACATTTTTATTATTTTTATATGAAGTAAGCATGGAGTTAATCCCATTTATTGTGCTCCATGTCATACTACATTTTGAGTCTAGAAGTGTAGGTAGGATGACATCTTAGGTTTTAACTTGAGAAATTAGGTCTTAGTTTGGTAAGATGTTATTCGGTTTTCAACAGAGTTGGTTGTTGATTTACTCGAGGTCGAGTAAAGACTAAGTGTGGGGGTATTTGATGTGTTCATTATATTCGTGTTCTTAGTCATGTTTTAGAGGCAGTTTGATGAAGAGTTAAATCGTTTTGTGATTGTTTATTACGCTTTTAACCTTTTGATTTATTTCATGGCTTAAGGTGTAAATGTTAGTACAACTTGACTCTTATTTCATTTGGAGCATTGATGGATGTGTGAGTTGCTTAATGAGATTGAATGCTATCTTTGGAAACTCTCATGGCATCTTTTAGCTTTGCTTTGCGCGTAGTAGTGAGCCTTGTTTTATAGAAAAAGTCGAAATAGTGTTGAGAATGCAGCAAGCCAACTTCAAACGAGCAAAACATTCAATCTGGACATGATCTTAGGGTGATTCAAGTTGGAGGTCATATCTCTATTCAACAGCTTTCCATCGATTGGTCAGATATTTGATTTTGATGAGAAACAAAGGAGTTATTGCTGTTTTAATCTGAGGTGGTACGAAGGTGTCGCGAGGAGTGACATTTGGTCGCGACTCGCATCGACCCAAGTTTTCCTAGAATTCTCAATCCAAGGAAAGGAACAACAGTAGCTCATCGCACCTCGCGAAGGTTTTGGTCGCACCTCGCGACCAGAGCTCGCACCTCGCGAGTTTTCCGTATTTTTGCCGGTAATTCAGTTACTCGGCTTATTTTACAACTTGTTTGCTTTTACATATTTGGAGTTTTTCAGTTTTCTTTCTTTTAGTATATAAAGAGAGATGTTCTTTTCAAATGGACATTCATATACTCTCTATTATTATTATTATTATTATTATTATTATTATTATTATTATTATTATTATTATTATTATTATTATTATTATTATTATTATTATTATTATTATTATTAT
>PYUH01000534.1:299838-363870 GCA_016808085.1 Suaeda aralocaspica
TTATTATTATTATTATTATTATTATTATTATTATTATCTTTAGATTGTAATAAAAAACACTTTAGCTAGATTCTAGATCTCGTCTTGTTTTCTTAATTGTTCTTGATGTATTTGGGTATTTGATTATGTAATCAAGCATGGTTGTGGAAGTTGTAGCTTAAACTCTATTGGGTGCGTTTGATTGAAGTTCTTAGTGGTTTATTGTAAGAAATCATCAATCTCTTCTTTACTCTTGTTATTGGTTATTGTTTCTTTATTGATGTAGTAAAGCCTAGCAACATGGTCATGGATGAGCAGCTCATCAAAAACGTGGCATAAGGGGTCCAATTCATGCGCCATTCACAAGAAGTCATGCCTAAAGAAGGACTACCCAAATTGGTCCATGTTACGTTCTTACTTTAATAATTTGCTTTGTGTGTAATAAAAACTTTAGAGTGGCATTTCTTAGTTGTTATTTTCAGCATGTGTGTAATTCATGCTAGTTGAGTCAACTAGCATTGAAAATAAGTCAGTTAAAGTCTTTAAGTTAGAAAATAATTCAGATTTTCAAACAGCAAAATCCGGTAGGCGTGCAATGTGGAAGAATCTACCTATTTGGTTCAAGAATTCAAAGGGAAACTTAAGAAGGGAGTTACAGCAGTCAAGGAGAGACGTTGGGGAGCCATAATCAGCAAGAGCCATAGTTAGACACAACTGCTCTTGCAAAATTTTAGAGTAAACCTTGCAATGTATAAATTGTTCAGTCATACAAATGCAGTCCATAGTTACACTATCACATTTCCACCCCAACCATATCCTTCCCCTAGGAGAATAACTATAGTTATTTAACCAAGACCAAGTAGGGCCAAATTTTCTCTGAACTACACTACTTTCATTCTCCTTAACTCTAGTTTCAAATAAGCCTACTACATCAATATTATACTTCGTAAGCAAATGCTTAACAACAATTGCCTTATTAGGGTCATTAAGACCCCTAATGTTTCAAGTGAGAATATTCATCCAGAGAGTGTGGGATTACCATCACCCTCCTTAGGCTGTCCAGTGTGATCCACTTCTTTCTCTTTTTGCAACATTTCAAAAGCATTCCCCTGAACATCAAGATCACTATGCCTAGGTTGTGTTGCTGGAACCTTTGCCTTAGTTCTCAAACTTTTACCTACTTCCTTCCATTCACCCTCTTTAGCTCTGCTAACTGCAGTCTCAGGCTGAGGAACCTGAGAACTAGTCCTCTTCTTTTGAACCCACACCTTTTTCACTGGCACATCCTTCTTCCTAGCACAATCATGCACAACCTTATTACAACTAGTGCAAAAGGGTGGTTTCCACTCATACACCACTACTTGCTCCTTAGTTCCACCATCAGGCAGCTTAACAGCAACAGACATAGGCAAACTCTGAGTCACATCAATCTCAACTAGCAACCTTGCATAAGAAATACTCAACTGCCTAGAAGTTCATTCATCAGCACACACTGGGGAGCCTAAAGTACTTGCCTACCTCCTAAGAGTGTCATATGTCCAACAATTCAGAGGTAAGTTAGGGAACTTAACCCATAAAGGATCCACCCTCAAAATCTCTAAGTGAAAGTCAAAAATAGCACTCCATGGCTTAACAATAGTTGGTTTCCCAAAGAGCATATGAGGGCCAGAATATAACACAGAATGCATATCCTCAGCAGTTTGAAAATTAATAACAAAATAACCCTCCTCATGCCAAAAAATTGTAGGTTTAGCAATATTCCCCCATTGCTGAGTTATAAAAAAAATTCACTGTAGCAATGGTGGGGGAATAACCAACAACAAAAAAGACAATTGCATTAGACCACTAAGCATTACCAACCTGAATCTCAGAATCTTGAATCCGAGCTACCTTCTTCCATTCCTTAACAACAGGAGCAACAAACTTCAAAGGTGTACCCTTAGCATGATACTTACCCTTAAACATTCATGCCCATACATTCTCAGATTCAACCTACTCCTCAACTGATACCTTAGTAAAAAATTTATCTGAAGAGGAATTTAACGGAACAGTAAACGCAGAAACCCAAGGTACTCTTCCATTGGATTGCATCAACCCAGGTCCCAAATTAAGTTGATTAAACTTTTCAATTGCTTGTAACTCATCACATCACACTATACCAACAGATGGATGCACCAAATACGGCAGTGGAGTCACCAGCTCCTCATCTTTATCAATAACAAGGGGAGCCGAAGATCGGGGAATCCTAACATTGGCAGTAGAGGGAGCCATCTGTCGAGGTTGTGGGGTAACCTGCTTCTTCTTTTTCGGCATCGTGGTCGTTTTTCGGCAAGAGACTACTAGAAAAACGCCACTAGAAAAAGTCAACGGGAAGTGTGTGGATAGTCAACAAAAAGTCTAGAGAGAAAATTCAATGGAAAGTCTTCATATATTACGTTAACTCAATGTAAAACTTAAAATAATCTCAAAAGCAAACCAAAGTCAAAACCAAATTAAAACTTTATTACACTTCTGAACCGTCTTGACGACCCTTCAATACGAAATAAACTTTAAACTTCAAAAACAAAAGTCAATATCAAACATTAATTAACTAACAAGTGATTGACTATGCCCATCTGTACCAGTAGCTTTCTCTTATTCTAGACAACTACTCGCCATCAAGTGGGTCATTGTAGGGCCAAGTCAAAGACAAAGCCACGCACACAAACACACACAATCAGCAAAGCTGAGTACTTAACTACCAAAAAATATGCAAAACATAATTAATATTAAAATAAATTAAAATACAACACACATACTTCTTACCATTGACACCTCTTCACCTGTGCATAGACTCAACTCGAATCAAATTATTTATTATATTTATACTTTGGATTTCACGTTGAACGGGTTTCATTTCCTTTAAAATTGCCCTATTGGTCACCAACTTGGGAGCAACTCCAAGACCGTATTACTTATGTCACATATGGTGACGGAATTCCAGAGCATTTAAAAATATAAAGTCTTGTTCTCCAATTAGAAGTCATAGATCACTGTTCCATACGATTCGCCCCATTGTTCGTACTCAAAGTATATGCGCTGCAAGAGTTTTGGTGCAAATCCTCTTTCACTTTACATGATTAACAAGTTTAACAATATTATGACTCAAAAACAGCAACACATAGTAGCATGCATGACATCAAACAAAACCGTCTCAATTATCTTGGATTTAAAGTGATTCTAAAAATAATTGTGTTTGTCCTTTAATTAAACTAAACTTTCTCTACCACACATTAACTGTGAGTGGATAACTATTTATCTTTCCTTACCACACATTAAACTGTGAGTGGCTATATAAATATTTTCTCATTACACTTCAATTAATCAGGTGAAAAAAATTCACTAACTACCTTCCTTGTTGATTAAGTAACTAATCAACTTAACTAACTTCCTTTTTATTCTTCATTAACTATTGGCCAATTTAGAAATAACTTTAACATTCCAATTACTCATGATAAATTAATAATACTATAGGTGTGGAACGTCAACTAAATATAAGAATCATACTTTTCAAACCATCATACTTCTCACACAAGTCAGTCAAACAACAATTCATATTCACAATCATAACATGTAAGTTCAACAACCAAGCATGAAATCTACTTTTACTTTCAGCTTTAGTAATTACATACCTTGTATTGTACTGGTGATCCGCCACAACTCATAAAAGTCAACTAACTCGAATTCTCCTACATAGAGAAAATCAAAACAAAATTAAAACCTTGTTGACTAACTTCTACAACAACTCTAAACCAACCTTTTATGTTGGAAACTTGTTCAAAACTTTCCTTATATATTGTCTATACGATTCCATACTTTATTTTAATTTTTCTTTTACAAAACACTTGATTTTCGGTAATTTTCCAAAAAAATACAGCTTCATAAAATTACTTAAAACCACTTAAAAACCCTTCTAAATATCATATTGTGATCATAAAACATTACAGTCTTGTCCAAAAATCATCATACAATATTATGATGCATTAAAAATAATTATAACTAATTATTTCACGTGCTGCTATTTTTATTGGGCATAAACATTTGTTAATAAAAATTTACAGCTTTATTCATTTATTCAAAACCCATTAAAAACTCATCAAAACATCATAAATTAAGCATAAAACTCTTTTACAATCTAATACCATCATTATACATCTAATGTGCTTTAAAATAATTTTTCATGAAGTAAAACATGTTCATAATATTTTTACTCTATGTTTTCATGACTTTAAGAATTTGACAGCAATATTAATCAGCTTTAAAACCCTTAAAAACAAATCTAAACTTCATAAAATCATCACAAATTCATACTAACACAATTTATGATCATCATATAAAAGTTTAGATCATTAAAAGCCATAAAACTAAAAATTTCATGATTTCATAAACTGTAATTTAAAATTTGACGAACAACTTTATAAATTCATACTTTAGACATAAACATAACTTTATAAAACATGATTAAACAGACTTATAACCATGAATTTTACAAGATTGAATTAAAAATAAAACAGAAGATTTTTTTTTTATAGGTTAGAAAAATATACCAACAAATAAAGGGGAGGAGAGCGAGGTGGCCGGCGGTTGTGCAGTCGGCAGCAGGGTGGCGCGCGCGGCGTAGGTCCGGCTGCTGGGACGGACGGACGAATGGGAGGAGCTAAGAAGAAGGGTGACGAAGGGGAAGGGGTTTTGAAATTTTTTTTCGAACACTTTCTCTTTTTTTTTTTTTTTTGAAATCCTAATTCACTAATTAGCAAAGTAAATCTGAGATTTACTGATTTAATGGGTATTTGTAGGCCTAAAGTAGGTTTTGGTGAAATTACATAAATACCCTTAATATTTGAAATTACTTTTGTCCTTGTTATAAAACACTTTAGGAAACTCTAAAAATTCTATTTTTAGAAACTTATTAAAATATTTAATAAAACTCAAAGTGACATAAAATATACTCTATAAACTTTAGAAAACATAAAATAATTATTTTAACTAACAATTAATTTATATTTCTTTCTTTAATATATTTATTGAACTTAAATTCTTAATAAAAATACTAAAAACATACACATAAAAACGAAAATAACTTCTTAAAATACGTGAAAATATGGGGTATTACAGACTAACCCCTTAAAAGAAGTTTCGTCCCGAAACTTTATGTAAATTTTTGTATGGAATTTGAATAGAGACTACGTCTACATAAAAACTTTTCGTTTTTTAATCCTAAGTTGTTGTAGACTTTAGACATTTAACTTGACATTTCTGTGAAAACTTTTAGTAAACAGACATAAAACTTCCATGAAACTTTACTAAGAGACGTAAAAACTTGCAAAATTTAGAGTAAAAACACGCAAAGTGTACTCTACCCCCCTTAAGAATCGAGTTACATCCCCGTAACTCTACTAACCTGAAATAACTCTAGATACTATTCTCTCATCATATCCTCAGCTTCCCATGTTGCTTCTTGAGTTTCTTGGTTAGACCCCAACACCTTCATTATTTTGACACTTTTCCTATGAGTATCCCAAACCTTACTATAAAGTATTTTAATTGGCTTCTCTTCATAGGTTAAATTTTGGTCTAACTCTGTCATTTCCGATTGCAACACATGTGACTCATCCGGAACATACTTTATTAGTTGAGATACATAAAAAACATTGTGAACTTTGCTCAACTCCATTGGTACTGCTAGCTTGTGGGCAACCTTCCCAATTGTTTGCAAGATCTCATAGGGTCCAATATATTTTGGGCTAAATTTTCCCTTGTTTCCGGTGATACTTTAAGTAACACCTTATCACCAACTTCAAACACAACTTCTTGACGGTTTTGGTCCGCATAAGATTTTTGTCTATCCTGTGCTGCTTGAATCTTTGCTTGTATCACTCTTACCATATTAGTAGTTTCTTCAATCAACTAAGGTCCTGGAATCACTGTCTCACTTATGTCACTCCAACATAAGGGACTTCTGCACCTCCTTCCATACAGGGCTTCAGAAGGTGCCATGCCAATACTTGTACAGTAGCTATTATTGTACGAGAACTCAATTAAATCGAAACGATCCTCCCAATTCCCTTGAAAATCCATAATACAAGCTTTCAGCATTTCCTCTTAAGTCTGTATGGTTCTTTCAGTTTGTCCATCGGTTACTGGATGGAAAGTTGTACTCATTTTCAACGTTGTAATGAAGTTCTCCTGGACACTTTTCTATAATATCGAAAGATACCTAGAATCCCTATCTGAAATGATATCCTTTGGAACTCCATGTAGCCTCTCAACATGCTTTATGTAAGCCTTTGCAAGTTGTTCCATCCTCCAAGTCTCCTTCATCGGTATAAACACCGCTGACTTAGTAAGCCTATCCACCACAACCCATATGGTATCATTTTGATTTTTCGACTTTGGAAAGCAGGTTACAAAATCCATTGATATGCAATCCCACTTCCATCCTAGTATTTCAAGTGGTTGAACTTCTCCTTGCGGCCTTTTAAGCTCAAATTTCACCTTTTGACAAGTAAGACACTTACTCACGAATTCATCCACTTCCCTTTTCATTCTAGGCCACCAATACACCTTTTTCAAATCCTTTTACAGTTTATCACCCCAGGATGAACTGAGTATGGTGTATTATGACCTTCCTCCATAGTCTTTCGTTTCAAATCTTCACATTTTTGTGGTACACACCACCTTCCTTTATACCTCAAGCTTCCATAATCATGGATTTCTAAGTCTGTAGCCTTTTTTGCCTTTTATTTCTTCTTTATTTTATTCAATTTCACATCTCCATCCTGGTTATTGATGTGGCATGACAAGTTAGCTGCCACGTGTCTGCCTCTGAGTGGACCACGTGTCCCTATTTTCTTATAAAGTGATGACATGCGATTGCCACGTGGCAATGTTGAGCCTACCATGAATGGAACCTACATGGCCACGTGTCATCTCACAATTGGATCACGAGTCCTTAAAATGCCAGCATGGGATTGCCACGTGGCAGTGATGAGTCTGCCATGAGTGGGCCCACACTGCCACGTGTCACCTTCTGACTGGTCCATTTGTAATTCTGCATTTGCCACATGTCAAGCTCTTATTCGCCAATGATAAAAAGAGCTAAAACAAACCATAGGGCCTTAAAAGTTCTTTGCTAAAAGCCCATTAGGCAAATGAAGGAAGGTAATCAAAGAGATGATGACAAGTGTCGCAATCTCAGTGGGTAAGAAATTGTACTTGAGGCTATAAATAGTCCAAAAATTTCTGATAACAAGTACACTGAAGATTAAGACAAAAACATTTACTAAAAAGGGAAAACTTCTCTCTAAAACTTCTCTCTAGAATTGTTTACTCGTTGATTATTATTCACGTAGTCTCCTTCAAATACTTACTTAAGCATCGGAGGGGGAAATAAACCTACGAGGATTATTGTCCCTGTTTTGCAAGTACTTGGAGGGTACGTCAACAGGCAACCAATCCATTCACGTATCTAGTCTACATCAGTGAAATCCTCACAGTTCCTACCCCACTTCATTGCTTTAGCAACAATATTTGGCGCCGTCTGTGGGGAGGATTCCTAACAATGACTGGAACTGGAATACCTACTGAGGATGAGACCAGATACCTAGACCAGACTGGGAATTACCAAACTGGGGAAGGTACTGGCTCACCGAGAAGAACACAAGAAAACTCTGATTTTGGAAACCAAACTGTGACCATGAGTCAGCTCAAGAGTATCTTGGCTGGGTTCCAAGAGAACCTGGCGGAAACTCTACGGGAGTATTTCACCAAGAAAACTCAAGAGAAGGTTGAGACACAACGCCCTTCATCTTCAAAGATGAAAGGTGTGATGATTGAAGAAGGCCAAGGCCAGGAGAGATTGACTTTCCATGAGAAAGTTGAGAAATTAAGGAAGGACCAAACTCCACTGAAAACTCAATGGGGTGCAGTGAAGAGGTACCCTGTCACTCCCAGATTTAAGCCTAAACGGGAGTTGGCAGGTAAGGAAGCTGGATCTAGCAAGACTCAAACTGATGCTAGAGAACTAATTGAGTTCAAGAAGGCNGATTGAGTTTAAGAAGGCCATTGGAAGTGATGCTCGAGAGTATTTGGAGCAAAAGAAATCGTCTAGCCGAGATGCAAGAGAATATCTCGATGCCAAAAAACCCTCTAGCATGGATACAAGAGAGTATCTGAAGGCTAAGAGGGCCTGGAAAGAAGGAGGCCGACCTGGTTCATCTGAACAATCATCAACTAGGGAGATGACTGACTCCCATCATGTTTCCCTGGAATCAGGAGAACATGCAAGTCTACGAGACTTAATTGAAAAGAAAAAAGCTGATAAGGCCGATCAGTGCAGAAAAGAACAGATGATCAAATACTAGGAGGATGTAGGCAAATCAAATAATCCTGGCCGAGAATCCACAAAGGCTGTCCATAAACCTACGGGGGTTATTGGACAAATGCCTAATAACACAATGATGGAATGGAAGACACCGTTCTCCATGTCCATCATGATGGCTCCACGTCCCAATAAGTTTAAAATGCCTCAAATTGAGCCATTCGACGGGACCACTGACCCGGAGGAGCATCTAGCTACCTATAAACATTTGATGTACTTCCAGGGTCCGGATGATGTGACCTGGTGTCGATACTTTCCGGCAACCCTGAAAGGAATTGCCCAGAAATGGTTCAATAGCCTCCCTGATCAATCAATCAACAATTTTCATGAATTGAGTACGATCTTTGTACATCATTTCATGGCAAACAAGAGGGTGAGAAAAACCAGCATGCATCTGGCCAAAATAGTGCAAGGAGAAAAGGAGTCTCTAAGAAGTTATGTGCAAAGATTCAATCTGGAATCTTTGCAAATCCCCAACTTATCTGAAGGTGTGGCCTTCAATAACTTCTTTAGAGGTCTCCGAGATGGAACTTTTAAATTTGATATTGTAAGAAGAAATTGCAAAACGCTGAAAGGAATTCTGGAAGAAGCTGAATGTTTCATTCATGCACAAGAGCTCTGTGCTTCCACCAGGAAGGACAGAAGAGATGATAGAAAGAGTGAATCACACTCTAAAAACAAGGATCAAAAGAAACATGCCACCTGGGCAACTAGGACATCAGGCAAGGGAGGAAACTTCCAAAATAAGAAAAGAAAGCCTAATGATGGTCCTAAGATAGAGTTCACCAAAGATCTCTATTCGGTTTTCAGGGAAATTCGCAATAAGGTTGAGATTGATGATCCACCACCCCTAAGAACTGCCAAAGAAGATAGGGACTCAAGTAAATACTGTCACTTTCACAAAGATACAGGGCATCATACTAATGATTGCTTCAATCTTAAGAGGACCCTTGAATCTCTTGCCATCAAGGGAAAAATTTCACAACACTTGATCAAATCTCATGACAAAAACACCAAACAAAAGATGGAATTCAAGGCTAATGAGCCTAAAGATGGTGCTGAGACCGAAGAGGATGTGGTGTACGTCATCTCCGGTGGGTTCGCAGCTGGCGGACCAACCCTTCGAGGGAATAAAGAGTACTTACGGAGTCTCTCCCGAGAAGGATCACCGGAGATGGGGCATGATGCCAAGGTCAAGTTTCCAGAAGTTATGATCAGTGATAAAGACCGAGGCAATGTTCGTACACCACATGATGATCCCTTGGTGGTGGAACTGAAAGTGGCCAACATGAGGGTCAAACGAATATTGGTAGATACTGGCAGCTCCTCTGACATCATTAGTTATGCTTGCCTCAAGAAATTGAAGTATGATGTGCCTACCTTGGAACCTATCCATCACCCTATTATTGGTTTTGGGGAGGAGTAATCAATCCTTTGGGGACTGTCTCCCTACCAGTGAGGATAGGGGAAAAGGAATGCGCAAGAAACATGGTCGTCAAGTTCCTGGTGGTCAAAGAACTATCAGCATACAATATTATTTTGGGACGGCCAACCTTGAACGCATCCATAGCAGTAATTGTTATACATCTCATACTCATGAAGTATGAGTGTAACAATGGAACTGTAGGAACTCTTCGTGGGGATCAACAAATGGCCCGAGAATGTTATATCACCACTCTTACCTACTGCTTGGGTTGAAGAGGTGGAAGAGCCAACAAAGAAGAGGAAGACCGAGAGTATGGCTAAAAATGAACTAATGGCCATTCATAATTTGAGCCAAGTAACTCGGCCTCAAGCAGTTGGTGAACATGAAGATTTCGTTCTTGACGAAGTCAAGCCTGACTGAACGGTTAAGGTAGGCCAGGCCCCAGACTACCATGTTGGGGCAGAAATGAGGAAGCTACTCAGAGAGTTCAGGGATGTCTTTGCATATGAGGTAGAGGAGATACAAGGCATTGACCCAAGTATAGCTGTACATAAGCTAAATGTGAAACCTGATGCTAAGCCAATTCGCCAAAAGAAGAGAAATTTGGGTGAACTTCGCAATAAGGCAGCAGAGGAAGAAGTGAATAAGCTTTTGGAAGCAGGATTCATCAGACCATGCCAGTATCATGACTGGGTGGCTAACGTGGTCTTGGTTCCAAAGCCAAACGGCACCATGAGAATGCGTGTCGATTATACTGATCTTAACAAAACTTGTCCAAAGGATAGCTTTCCTTTGCCAAAGATTGACCGATTGGTTGATTCAACGGCAGGACATGCATTATTGAGTTTTATGGACGCCTACTCAGGATTTCATCAAATTCCTCTATGGGAGGAAGATGAAGAAAAAACAGCTTTTGTAATTGAGAAGGGTTTATATTGCTATACAAGGATGCCATTTGGTCTTAAAAATGATCCAGCAACCTTCCAACGTCTTGTAAATAATGTTTCCAAACAGCAGTTGGGACGGAACATGGAAGCATACATTGATGACATGGTTGTCAAGAGTAAAGAAATGAAAGATCATGTGGTAGACTTAAGAGAGACCTTCGAAACATTAAGGAGGTATAAGATGAAGTTAAACCAAAAGAAGTGTGTTTTTGGGGTAACTTCTGGAAAATTTTTGGGCTTTCTTGTGGATGAACGAGGGATTGAGGTTAATCCAGACAAAGTCAAGGCTGTGCTAGATATGACCTCTCCTCGAAACGTTAAAGAGGTGCAAAAACTAATCGGATGCCTAGCTCTTGGTAGATTTCTATCAAGGGCAGGTGATAAATGCCATTATTTCTTTGATACGATCAAAAGAAAGGCAAAGGCAGGCAAGGGCAGTCCTGTGTTCGAATGGACGGAGGAAGCCGAATCAGCTTTCATTCATTTAAAAGAGCACCTACATACTCTCCCAAGATTAATCAGTCCCATTGAAAAAGAAACTTTATTTATTTATTTAGCGGTATCATACCATGCACTCTCAGTTGTTCTGTTAGCTGAGAGAAATGGAGTCCAATATCCGGTATACTTTGTGAGTCACGTACTCCGAAATGCTGAGATCATATACGCTTTGATTGAAAAGTTTGGACTTGCATTATTCATGGCCAGCCGGAAGTTGAAGCCCTATTTTCTTTCTCATAAAATCATTGTGTACACTGATCAACCGCTCAAAAAAGCCCGGTCCAAGGAAACTTCTGGGAGAATGCTCAAGTGGGCTCTAGAAATGGACTCATTTGACATCACCTTCGAACCAAGGAAGGCTATTAAGGGCCAAGCATTCGCTGATTTTATAGTTTAAATGACAAGGCCGCCCATGGAAAAACCAAGTATTGATCACTGGACCTTATATGTTGATGGCTCATCCACTCAGAATGGATGTGGGGCAGGCATTATTTGTAAGTCACCTGAGGGTGACATCTATGAGTATGCCATGAGATTCAAATTTCAGACATCAAATAATGAGGCCGAGTACGAGGCATTGATTGACGGAATCAAATTATGCCAAGCTGCTGGGGCAAGAAAGATAGAAGCAAGATCAGACTCTCAGCTTATTGTGAGCCAATACTTGGGCGATTATGAGGCTAGAGATGCTAGTATGGCCAAATACTTGAATATACTTTAAGAGGAAGTCAAAGGATTAGACAAGTTTGAAATCATGCAGATTCCAAGGTCTGAAAATAATCAAGCTGATGCTCTTTCCAAGTTAGCAAGCTCTGAAGTGGGTGAGAATCCCCAAACAGTTTTCTGGGAGGTTAAAGAGAAAAGAAGCATAGAAGAGATGGAGGTTAATTTCATCAGCCGAGGAAGCTCTTGGATGGATGACATTATTGACTACAAAACCAATAGAATTTTGCCAAACGACCCATGACAAGCAAAATATGTGAAAGCTAGAGATGCATGGTTTGTTTTATGGCAGGGGCAACTATACAAGAAGTCTTTCACTCATCCACTACTAAAGTACATCACCCCGGAAAAAGGAAAAGAGGTTCTTGAAGATATTCATGAGGGGTTTTGTGGCTCTCATATAGGGGGAAGAGCGCTGGCAGAAAAGGCACTAAGAACTGGGTATTACTGGCCAAGTCTGAGACATGACGCAATGACCTATGTCAAAAAATGTAAGTGTCAGCTGTTCAGTAATTTACCACAAAAGCCAGCAAATAACTTAAATCCAGTTTTGAGCCCAATACCTTTTGCTAAGTGGGGAATGGACATTCTTGGTCCATTTCCACAAGCATCAGGACAAAGGAAGTATGTCTTGGTGGCAGTGGACTACTTTACCAAATGGGTAGAAGCAGAGCCAATGAGAAGTATCAAACATGGGGATGTCAAATGGTTTATTTGGAAAAATATAATAACAAGGTTCGGGGTGCCTCAGTCAATGGTGTTCGATAATGGTCCTCAGTTTGAGACTCCGCAATTAAGAGTATGGCTGGAAGATCAAGGCATCTCAGCTCATTTTGCCTCAGTTGGCTATCCACAAGCTAATGGACAAGTGGAAGCCTTCAACAAGATCATTAGCACAGGAATGAAGAAAAAGCTGAATGCTGCCAAAGGTTTGTGGGTAGACGAATTGTACAATGATCTCTGGTCTATCAGGACAACAACAAAGGATTCCACCGGGGAAACCCCATTTATGCTTGTGTATGGATCAGAAGCTGTTCTCCCTATCGAAATGTGTGAGCCTACCCTAAGAGTTATGTTATATGATGAAGGGGCTAACTGGGAAATGATGAAGGCCACCTTAGACATGTTACCTGAAGTTAGAGGCAATGCTCTACTTAGGCAAGAAGTGTACAAGCTGAAAATGGCAAGAGAACATAACAAGAGGGTAAACCATAGGCCAATGAAGTTAGGGGATCTTGTGCTGAGGAAGATGAAGTCAATTGGGAGAGCTGATGAGCAGGGCAAGCTTACTCCTAATTGGGAAGGTCCATACAGGATAATAGAAGTATTGAGGGATGGAACTTACCGATTACAAACTATGGATGGATACGAAGTACCTAGAACTTGGAATGCAAATAATCTGAAAAAATATTATTGATAAACTTGGTTTCAAGAAGCCCTAGTGTAAGGCCATGTGCCCATCTCTTTGATCCACGTTGATCAATGGGGAAGAAATTTCATGTTGTATTAAATCGGCTACGGGCCGCAATTAATGAAATTTCTTCTTTTTCTAATGTTAGCCTCTATATATCAGGTTTACACCTGTTTAAATAAGATGCTGACTTCAGCATTCAAGGGCACAGCCCCACACTTAACTATGAGTTAAAACTTGCTTAACAGTTGTGAAAGCAATAAGGGCAGGATCCCGAAAAGTTAACCACCGGTTAACATTTGGAGGAAAAGTAATACGAGACTTTTTACCTCCCTTAGGTGATTACGGATCACCAAATCAACTTTGCAGGCCNCCAACCTTGTCGGCCCAAGATTCGGTCTTAAGATATAAATTCTTACTATAAAACTAATAACAATTTCGATCCCTATGTTTAGGGGCAATCAATATATTTGATTGATTGATTTAGATTTAAATCAATCAAAGTATAAAGTTTGTAAACACAGGGATCTTATTGTTACCGGATGTGCCAAAAATGGATTTAAGCACATTCAATTAGGTCACCCAGAAAGGGGACCAAACACCGAATGTGCCAAATATGGGTTTGTACACATTCGATTAGGTCACTAAAAGGGGACCGAGTTTAATGTTAAAAACACTAAGTTTGGCACATTCGGTCTCATTTAGTAGGATACATTCGGTGACAGCTCATTAAAAAGGGACCGAGTCAAATAATATGAACACCAAATTTGGCACATCCGGCGTCGTCAAGTATGAATCCGATGTCAATAATGTACAACGCGTCCGGCATCCACGCACCTAAAAAGGTTAAGTCTACCAGCAAAAATCACTAACTATGATACATCCGGTGTCATGCGACCATGCCGGATATATCGAATTATGCCACAAACACTTGACAAATGTTTGGTTCATCCAAAATTCACTAAGTCAAAGTTGACCCTCAATGTATATTTATAGGGGTTATGACTGGTGGATGAAATCTTCCAAAGGGATTGCTAAAAATTCCTAAGTCCTCTAAAATCTNACAAAGGGATTGCTAAAAATTCCTAACTCCCCAAAAATCTCTAAGTTAAAACACTTAGAGATTTTTCTAGGTAAAAACACTTAGAAATTTTTCTAAGTAAAAACACTTAGAAATATATGAGTTGCTTTGAAATTTCTAAGTAAAAACCCTTAGAAGTTTCTAAGTTAAGGTTGAATCTCATTGTATACTTCAATGTCAAATCAGAACAACTTATACTTTAAATCTTTAAGTAATTTATAATCTAACCCTTAATAACCAATGTTCAATGGTTCATGAAGAGTGTTTTGAACAAAGTTATGTCTTATAAAGTTTAAGGGTTATGAGTGTTAAAACCTACAAATATCTCTAAGTAAAGACACTTAGAAATATTTCTAAGTAAAAACACTTAGAAATATTTCAAAGTAAAAATGTCTACAAATATTTCTAAATAAAAAGACTTAGAAATATGAAACCTGCTTTGCAAATGGAGTATACCCAGACTTGTGAAACTTCTAAGTAAGGACACTTAGAAATGCATAAAGATGCTATGAAATTTCTAAGTAAAACAACTTGGAAACATATAAAGTACTTAATAAATAAATTATAAACACCATTGAGAAGTTACAACAAAAATAAACAAAGTAAAAGATGGATTGATTGAAAAGTATGCTTAAAGCATAAATGTATAATACACGTGGTTTGAAAAAACCAATATTGAATAAAAAAGCAAAAAATACAACAAGTTGTAAATTGAAAAAGAAAAATCAAGGGGCAGTTGGTGCAGGATGCTCAATAGTAGTGGAAGTAGTGGTGTCAGCTCCTGCTCCTTCTCCTTGTCTTCCTCTTCATCTTCGGCCCCTTCCTCTTCGGCGTTATAGGGGCAGAAGGGGCTGGGAGGAGTGTCCCCATAAAGTTTGGCTAAATGAGCCCTTGTGGCATAATCCAGTCTTTTTTCAAAGTACTGGAAGGGGACATATTCCTCAAGGCCGAGAGTCCAGCCCTCCGCAATCCTTTGTCTAGTAGATTCTTCACCTTCCAGATATTTTTGGACTGCAAATTGTCCGACTTGGTTAAGTTCTTCGTTTTTCTTTTTCTCAACCTCTTCAAGCCGGACGTTAGCTTCTTTTAGTTGCTCTGTTAAAGCAGCAACCTTCTTTTCAGCCTCTTCCGCCCTCAATTCGGCGTCCCTCTTGTCAGAGGCCATATGCTCACAGTCCGCCTCTTTCTTTTTTAGCTCCTCCAACTCGGTCCATAGCTCCATGTTTCTCTTAGCCATGACCAAGTTCTGCTCTTTGGCTTGACCCAAAGAGGCAGAAAGCTCATTCACAGCATGTGAATTTTGAGCTAGGATTCTGCGGACCTGTTCACTGAGGTAAGACTCGCAGATGGTTTGCATTCGGGCCGCCTTTGCCCTCTCTTTTTTGGTTTGAGCAACCAATTTCTGTAAGTATTGAAGCCGAAAGATGATCTGTCAAAAGAAAAATCCACAAGTTAGTCAAAATCCCACTAAGTAATAAAGAAGTCATTGAAAGTTAGTAACAAAAGAAAAACATATTAAATAACTTACTTCAATAACTGTTGAAACATGGACCCAGCTGTCCATCAAGGATGCCTCTTAAAGACTCCTTGTACTCCTTGTCTCCACAGTGGAGAACCTCTCTGACCAACTCCTTCTTGTAGTTGGAGTCAAAGGTCTTAGAGGTAGAAGGGATGTCACCTTCCTCGTCCAAGAAGTCCTTCTCCGAGTCAGCCACATCTGTAGTGGGAAATGGAATAATTATAGCCCGAGGGTCTCTAGGAGATGTAATAGAGTCTCCAGAAAGAGTACTCGAAACGGCTGTAACAATGTTACGAGCAAACTTAATACCTGTGGCCATAGGAGAGTCAAGAAACTCCAGGGGCATGTTCTCCCTGATGGCCTCCTGCATACCGGCCGCAAGATCCTTGTCGGGTAGAGGAAGATCATTAGGATCCTGGAGGGAAGGATCCTGATCTGTTCCTCCAATGGTTCGGCCAATACGCCTAGCCTCATCTTGTTCGACCGGATCCATTAAGCCGGTCTCAGTTTCGTAGGGATTGTCAAAGACAGGGTCCCTTTGAAGGCTGCTGGACGTCCGACCAGCCTTCTCCTTTCTTTTATAGGGAACTTCCTTTTATGGACTTTCCCCAACCGGCTTGCTTGGGTTTAAGCCAGAGAAGATTCAGTATTGGCCAGCGACGCTGGCCTTTTCTTTCTGGGTTGTGGGTTGATGGAGAGTGGAGTCGAACTCTCCTTTCTCTTTATTTTTGTAGGGAGAGCTTTAAGCTTCTCCTTACCCTTGTCTTTCTTCTCTTTACCTAGCACAGATGGCTGGGTATCTCTGGTCGACTACAAAATCAAAAAGACAATTCAGTAAATTATATACAAAGTCTATTAACATCACAAATAAATGTAAGAAAGATAAGTTATGAAACTACAAAAAACATTTCATGACCGAGTGTGCCAAATTTGCATGAGCACACCCTCAACTCGGTGACACAAATCTACAACCATATCTACACATTCGGTGACACAAGTCATGACCGAATGTGCCAAAACAGCATTTGCATGTCCACGTGGAAGCAGATTCGACACATTCGGCCTCAATAATAGATACCAAATGTGCCAGAATCACCACATTAACACACTAAACTCGGCCTGTCCTCACTTAACCAAGTACACCCTTATGAGGGATATTTGACACACTCGGCGTCAGAAATGACACCGAATGTGCCAAAAGTGCACTCTCACACATTCAACTCGGCCTCATAGTTGCTGACCGAGTTGAATGACATGGAAGACTAGTTAGACTAATTAGACACCGAGTTACTATTAAAAAATAATAATAATAATATTAACAAAGAAGAAAATATGAATAAAAGCCACGGTAAAAAATACACAATGTAAAATATTGGATTTTGTGCATTTATAAAAAGAAACACATATGATTTTAAAATTTTATAAAAAGCTAAAGGCCAAATAAAGGTTGACACATTCGGCCTTCCTTAGGGAGACCGAATGCAATCCTAATGAAATAAGAT
Organism: Suaeda aralocaspica; assembly: GCA_016808085.1. Taxonomy (NCBI): domain Eukaryota; kingdom Viridiplantae; phylum Streptophyta; class Magnoliopsida; order Caryophyllales; family Amaranthaceae; genus Suaeda; species Suaeda aralocaspica. Next base: position 317,344 of record PYUH01000534.1, read on the forward strand.
TTGGCACACCCGACATTATATGATGACGCCGAATGTGCCAAATCCTGGTTTACCCTTGTTATATCCGGCCTCATTGGAAGAGACCGAATGTAATCAGAGGGTAATATATTTTGGCACATCCGGTGTCAAAGCAATGACACCGGATGTATTCATGACTTATTGTGAGAAAAGGTTAATAATAATACAAAGACAACAAAAAATAAAAGTAAATGAAGGCCGAATCAAATGCAAAAGCAATAAAATTCGACACACCCGGTGTCTGATAAGAACACCGGATGTGTCACATAGCTTTTCAAAAATAAAAAGGAAAAAATGTAAATTCTAAGTATAAAGAATCCGGTCTCAATAGGAAGGTTATGATTACAAGTTAAATTGTTACAAAGTATAATAACTTTAAGTTACATTGTTAAAAATAATAAATTAAATTAAATTAAATTAAATTAAATAATTAATAAAAGAGAAGCCGAATGAAATGAAGGTGACAGGACTTTTGGCAAGACCGGTGTCTATACCTCCGTAGTTTGCCTCTTCTGGAGAGGCGTCTTCTCTTTGGATTGGGCTAGACGACGAAGGAATTCGGCTTGATCCATTTTGCCTTTTTTCTCATCGGGTAGCTCGTTTAATGCTTTTTCTGCAAAATAAGACCGAATTACTTGCACTTAACAAATTCAATCAAAAAAAAAAGAAGGAAAAAGTAACCTACCAGCATTACCACCATAGACTAACCCACAAGCTTCAAGAAACTTGTGGTCAGTAAAAAGAAATTTGAAAGGTATCCATTTGGAGGGAATCTCATAAGTCATCCCTTTCCATTTAGTTGTTGTTTTCTTAAATAAATCTAAAATGGCTACGCCATTTGTATTTAGTTTGGGTGGGTTGGACACTTTGCCTTTGAATTTAGGGCTTAAGTTCCACTTACTCATCCTAGCTACAAAATCACCACGCCAAGACGTAGCCTTATTAGACTTCTCAATGGCAGTGATATAATCATCATCATTAGCCAAAGTAAACCAGCCATGTTTACATCCGGCAGCCTTAGTTAACTTATGCATATGTACAAAGGCTGCCGAAGAGGGTCTAAGATTGTTTAATTTACAAGTGGCAGCATAAGTCACAATATGATGCCATGAATTTGGAGTTAACTGACATAAACCTAAGTCATAACGGTTAAGAAGATTTAAAAAGAAAGGAAGAAANCAAGAAAGGAAGAAAGGAATTGAAACGCCCATGTCTATCATAGACATATAGATGTCGAAGCATCCCTCTAGGGCACTAAGAAGGGAATCGCCCTTCTTAGGAAAAATAAGCTGAAAGCTTTTGTGGTTAATAAAAGAATTACCATAAAGGACAACGTTAATGTCCTTTATGGTCTCCCATTTCACCAAAGCAGTCTCTGGTGTGGGATAGGTGGTAGGTTTACGTGGAGGTGCAGTGACCTCGTTGTCAGAGTCAGAAGCCGAGTGTCCTGATTCGGCTTTGTCTGCAGATCTCTCCATTCCTTCAATGGAGTCTGCTAGATCCTTGCTTGTGAATATTGTTGAAGCAGTTTGTTTTATTCTTGCCATGTCCTCCTACACAGGAAGGAATGGAAGATTCGGTAACCCCAATGAAGAAAGAATATTTGGGGCTATAGAATATTGGGAGCCACGTGATGAACCCTGACCCACTTCTACTTGTTTATTACTAGGAACAACTAACAATTGAGTACAAGCATTAAGAGGAGAAGACGAACTAGAAGACATGATAGAATAAGTAAAGAAAAACAAAATGAAACCGGATCAGGTAATAAGTTACCTGAGTAAAGAGTTGGTAGGTTAAAGATCTGAATCACTATTCACTGACTGAAGTTTCGCCGGAAATCGTTTAAACTCACCGGAAATCGCCTTTGGGAAATTCTTAGGAATTCTATTGATTTCTCTTACTACTTTCTCTCTCTAAGAAAATTCACAAGTGTTGAAGTGTGAAAAATAAATTTACCTCACACCTCTATTTAAAGAGAAGGGGTGAGGGTAAAAAGGGGGGAAAATTTGAAACCCCCATTTCCCCCCAAAATGTAAATGGGCCTGCACAGTAAGCCCAAAACTGATTAAATCAGATGGGTAATGAATTATGGATTCATCAGTCCATCTGAGGGGCAATTGATGTGGCATGACAAGTCAGCTGCCACGTGTCAGCCTCTGAGTGGACCACGTGTCCCTATTTTTTTATAAAGTGATGACATGGGATTGCCGCGTGGCAATGTTGAGTCTACCATGAATGGACCCTACATGGCCACGTGTCATCTCACAATTGGACCACGAGTCCTTAAAATGCCAGCATGGGATTGCCACGTGGCAGTGATGAGTCTGCCATGAGTGGGCCCCCACTGCCACGTGTCACCTTCTGACTGGTCTATTTGTCAAGCTCTTATTCGCCAATGATAAAAAGAGCTAAAACAAACCATGGGGCCTTAAAAGTTCTCTGCTAAAAGCCCATTAGGCAAATGAAGGAAGGTAATCAAAGAGATGATGACAAGTGTCGCAATCTCAGTGGGTAAGAAATTGTACTTGAGGCTATAAATAGTCCAAAAATTTCTGATAACAAGTACACTGAAGATTAAGACAAAAACATTTACTAAAAAGGGAAAACTTCTCTCTAAAACTTCTCTCTAGAATTGTTTACTCGTTGATTATTGTTCACTTACTCTCCTTTAAATACTTACTTAAGCATCGGAGGGGGAAATAATCCTACGAGGATTATTGTCCCTTTTTTGCAGGTACTTGGAGGGTACGTCAACAGGCAACCAATCCATTCACGTATCCAGTCTACGTCAGCGAAATCCTCACAGTCCCTACCCCACCTCATTGCTTTAGCAACAACAGTTCTGCTTGATCTCCTCAAACACTACTGGTCGGATAGTTTGTTTCGTACAACTTCAACTGTCTCGAAGCATGTGCAATCACCTTTCAGTTTTACATTAAAACGCATCCTAAACAATTATTGAAAGCATCACTATACACGCCATAAAAACCACTCGCATCTAGCAAAGTCAGCACTAGAGTCGTAGTCCAATGCTTCTTTAATGTCTGAAATGCCTCCTCATACATATCACTACAAACAAACTTACAGTCTTTCTTCATTAGCAATGTAATTGGCTTAGCGATCTTTGAAAAGTCCTTCACCAACCTCTTGTAATACCCTCCTAAACCCAAGAAACTCCGTACATCCGTTACATTCTTATGTGTAGGCCACTCCTTTACTACTTCGATCTTAGCTGGATCTACTTTAACTCCCTCTTTTGACACAAAATGTCCCAAAAATGCGACTTTCTCCAACCAAAATTCACATTTTGAGAACTTAGCATTTAACTTATTCTCCCTTAGTGTCCCCAAAATTGTCCTCAAATGTTCCGCGTGCTCTTCCATACTCTTAGAGTCACCGAAATATCATCAATAAACACTACCACAAACTTATCCAAAAACCATTGAAAGATCCTATTCATTAAGTCCATGAAAATTGTTGGTGCATTCGAAAGGCATAACAGTGAACTCATAATGCCCATACCTCGTACGAAAAGTCATTTTTGGTATGTCCTCATTAGCAATTCTCAACTAATGATATCCTGACCTCAAATCAAACTTTGAAAATACAGTAGCTCCTATCAACTGATCAAACAAGTCATCAATCCTCGGTAAAGGATACTTGTTCTTGATCGCCACCTTATTAAACTACCTATAGTCAATACACAATCTCAAACTCCCGTCTTTCTTCTTCACAAACAACATTGGTGCTCCCTAAAGTGAAGCATTAGGCCTAATGTAACCCTTCTCCAAAAAATCTTGTAACTGCTCTTTCAACTCACTCATTTTTTCAGGTGCCATCCTATATGGTGCTTTGGAAATAGGTGTTGTCCCTGGAACTAAGTCTATGGTGAAATTGATTTCTCACTTCGGCGGGATTCTCGGAATCTCCTCCAGAAACACGTCTAGGAAATCCCTCACTACCTCAATATCCTCGGGCTTAGAAGATTCGTCATACTACATCTCTTACACTAAAATGGTAAATTGGGAAACCTCTATTCACTTACGTAGCAAACCTCATTACAAACACTATTTTGTTATGTTTTGGCCTTCCTTCCCTCTAATAGCTCACTTTCTTACCCTCATTAACTAACGAGATTTTCTGCGGCTTACACAAAATCTCAGCCTTATACTCACTCAACCAGTCCATCCCCAGGATCACTTCCAAGTCACCCAAATCAAACTCAATCAGGTTAGCCTTAACCTACACTCCCTCAATCTTGATCAGAACATCCAAAAATCTCCTTGAAAACTGTACTCTTGTCCTGATGGCAACACTATTGACATATCTATTGTATCTACCTTTCCCAAAATAGGCATTAACTTTTCCAAAATCTTAGTGGATACAAAACAATATGTTGCACTAGAATGAAACAAAACTTTCACAGCAAGAGAGTGAATGGAGAAAGTACCATTAATCACATTCTTACTAGCATCCGCTTCACTTTGAGCCATCATATTCAGCTTTCTAGTATTCGAGGCCTTAGTCTGACCTCCTCCGTTTCCACTTTGATAATAAGTTAATATTTTATGCATGTTTTACCCCCGATCCCGAGTGTTTTTTTAGCTCAAACATGGATCTTTTGAGCGTTTCTACTAACTTTTGCTATTTCGAGAGCCTTTTGAGTTCTTTATAATATTTTGTAGGAATTGATGATTTATCGTTATATTCTGAGTCATTTGAAGAGTTAGTGGAGAGTTTGAAGTCATTTGGGGAGATTTACTGAGTATTAGGAGTGTTAAAGAAGCATTAAAGAAGTAATTAGAAGAAACCGAGTGAAGAAATCAAAGAACGAAGCTGCTAGGCAGTTCGCCAAGGTCGATCGCCGTGCGCCTGGGTGGGTGGCGTTTTGCCCAGGTGACCCGGGGGGGCTGCTCCGAGGCCTTTTCCACGTGTTTTTCTCTGCTTTTGTCTTTAGTATATAATTCTTTTTACTCTTAAGCAATTGTACGAACTCATTATCATAATTTTAATTTTCTAGCCCTAGTTTTTTCTCTATAGGTTGTGAACACAATCAATCAATCAATTCAAAATAATTTAGGTTTTCATTCAAATTTTCTTTGTTATTCTTTTAATTCATATTTTTAGTTGTCGTTTTGTTTTAGTTTATGTTTTTAGTTTAGTTTTTCTTTTTTATTTATTGTCTTGTGCCCTAATTTTATGTTCTTGACTAATTTAGTTTTTTTTTTTTGTTAATTTGTTAGTTTTTAATTTTGTTTCTAGTTTTGTTTCCTTTTGTTGATTTAACTTCTTTGTTTTTAGTTATGTGTGCGTAGTTCCTTTTCTAGGGCTAGGGGATCCATGGATCGATTCCATTGCTTTGTTTCATGATTAATTAACATGATTGTTGATGTTTTTGAATTCCTATTGTCAATTTATATTGCTTTCAATTAAATTCTGGCCAGGTTTGGTTGTTAGTTTGATCGAAACCGACGCCGAGAGGAAAGATTACCACAATTAGATAACAGGGATAATAGGAAAAACGAGTCTAAGTGAGCGAGAGCCATTAGAGGAGTTTTGAAGGAGACTAGATTCGAGAGAATTAGTGAGCCTTAGTTCAAGAATTCAATAATTTGTCAATTAATTGTTATTCAATTCATTGGTTGGTATGTGGTGAACCAATGTCCTAGGCTTAGTTTATTGCTATATCTTCATGTTTAATTTCTTCTTTAGTAGTAATTAGTCTATTAATTGGAAACCAATTCAAAGGCCCCTTGCGGCAAAATAGCTTTTTTAGAGTTAGTAGAATTTCGTTGCTTCCCTGTGGATTCGATCCCTTCGTACTTCCCTTTCTACATTAGTTAGAGTTGTAGGATAACTTTTATAGGTATATTAATGTCCCTTTCAAATTTTGGCGCCGCTTGTAGCACCTTGGAATATCATAACTTCCTTCTCTAGATTTTTCGGATATATAACATAATGTAATAAAGAATAATAATTATGAAAACTTCTAATTAACTAGGAAAAAACCAAAGTATTACCGCCACCTTGATAACGACTAAGGCTTTTATCAAAGTACTATAGTGGAAGTCTTTAAAAACTAAAACCAAAATTAAAATTCAAAGTAAAACTTAAAATAAACCAAAGTTAAAAACCTAAAGAAAACCAACTTAAATGTTTATTATACTTCGGAACCAAGTTAATGGCCCTTCAAAAGCAAATAAAGTTAAAACTTCAGAAATAAAATTCAACATTGAACAATAGCAATAATAAGTATCTAGTTCACATAACTACGAAAACTACAATGCAAGCGCTCACACTCCAACCCAACATGATTGACTTATGCCCACCTATACCTGTAACTTTCTCTTATTCTAGACAACTACTCACCAACAAGTGGGTCATCGTAGGGTCAAGTCAAAGACAAAGCCATGCACAAAAAACACACAATGAGCAAAGATGAGTACAAAAATACCAAAACTATGCCAAAACTTATTAATAAAATAAAAGTATAACATACACACTTCTTACCGTTGACAACTCTTCACCTGTGCATAGACTCAACTCAAATAAAATCATTTATTATATCAAAACTTTGGATTTTGCATCGAACGAGTTTCCTTTCCTTTAAAATCGCCATATTGGGCACCAACATGGAAGCAACTCCAAGAAGGTATTACCTATGTCACATAAGGTGACGGAATTCCAACGTATTAAAAATATAAAAGAGTACAGCGTTTTGTACTCCAATTAGAAGTCATAGATCACTGTTCCAAACGACTCCCCCCATTGTTCATACTCAAGGTATATACGTTCCAAGAGTTTTGGTGTGAATCACGTTTCACTTTACATGATTAACCGGTTTAACAATGTTACGACTCACACATAACAACACATAAAAGCATGCATGACATCAAACAAAACCATATTAATTATCTCGGATTTTAAGTGATACTAAAAATAATCTTGCATTCCTTTAATTAAACTAAACCTTGTTAACCACACATTAACTGTGAGTGGATAACTATTTATCTTCCTTGACCACACATTAAATAGTGAGTGGCTGTATAATTATTTGCTCATTAAACTTTAATTAACCATGTGAATAAAAATTCACGAACGAACTTTCTTGTTAATTAAGTAACTAACCAACTTAACTAACTTATTTTCCTTCTTTATTAACTATTGTCCAACTTTAAAACTAATTTTAAGATTCCAATTACTCATGATGAAATAATAATTCTATAAAAGTGGAATGTCAAAACAATATGAAAATCATATTTTCATACTAGTATACCAAACAACAACTTACATTCATATTCATAACATGTAAGAACAACAACCAAGCATGAAATCTACTTATACTTTCGCCTTTTCTACTTACGTACCTTATATAGTAGTGGTGAACCGCCACAACTCCTAAAAGTCAACTAAACTGAATTCTCCTACATAGAGAAAATCAAAACTAAATCAAAACCTTGTTAACTAACTTCTACAACAAATCTAAAATAACTTTATGTATTGTAAAATTGTCCAAAACGTTCCTTATATGGTCTCTATTCAATTTCATACTTTATTTTAATTTTTCATTCGCAAAACACTTGATTTTCGGTAACTTTTCAAAAATGGCAGCTTTATCAAATTTTTGAAAATACTTTAAAACTCTTCTAAATATAATATTTTGATCATAAAACACTATAATAATGTCCTAGAATCATCATACAATATTTCGATTCATTAAAAATTATTGTACTGAATTATTTCACATGCTACTATTTTTATTAGGCACAAACATGAGTTAATAAAAAGTAACAACTTTATTTATTTATTTATTCAAAACTCCTTAAAACTCATCAAAACATCATAAATCAAGCATAAAAATATTTTACAAATCATTATCATCATTTTACATCTAATCTATGCTTTAAAATAATTTTTCATGAAGCAAAACAAGTTCATAATATTTTTATTTTTTAGTTTTCATGACTTTAAAAATTTGATAGCAATATTAATTAACTTTGAAACCTTTGAAAACCAATCTAAACTTCATAAAAGCATCACAAATTCATACCACAACAATTCATGATCATAATATAAAAGTTTAGATAATTAAAAACCATAAAACTAAAGTTTCTTGATTTCATAAACCCTAATTTAAAATTTCGTGAACAATTTTATAAATTCATACTTTAAACATAATCATAACTTTACTAAACATGATTGAAATCATAATAACATGATCAAACATAATTATAAACATTAATTTTGCAAGATTGAATTAAAAAGAAATGAGAAGAATTGAAATTGTTTTTCTTATAAAGGGTCGAAAAATACCAATAAGGGGAGGAGGAGAGGGGGCCGGTGGTGGCGCGCGGCAACACGAGGGGCAAGGGGAGGACACCGGCGAGGAAGGCGATGAAGGGGAGAAGCGAGCGGAGAAGGCGACGAAGAAAGCTTTTTCTTTCTTTTTCTTCTGAATGTTCGAACACAATTATTTTTGAAATCTTATTTCACTGAAGATGCAAAATAAATCTGAAATTTTTGGTTTTAAGGGGTATTTATAGGCCCCAAAGTAGGATTTGTTGCAATTACATAAATGCCATTTATGTTTGAAATTACTTTTGTGCCCTTGTTTTTAAAAAAATTAGGAAACTCTAAATATTCTAGTTTTAATTAGAAACTTTTTTAAATATTTAATAAAACTCAAAGTTACATGAAATATAATTTATAAAATTAAGAAAACATAAAATAAAAATTTATCATTTAATTAAAATTTCTTTCTTTATTGAATTTAAATTGTCAATATAAATACTAAAAACATACACATAAACTACGAAAATAACTTCTTAAAATACGTGAAAATATGGGGTATTACACCGTTGCCTATAATACCACATATTTTCACGTACTTTAAGAAGTTAATTTTGTATTTTTTGTATATGTTTTTTAGTATTTTTGTTGAGAATTTAAACTCAATAAAGAAAGGAATTTAAATTAATTGTTGATTAAAATAATTATTTTATGTTTTATAAAATTAACAAATTATATTTCATGTCACTTTGAGTTTTATTAAATATATTAAAAAGTTATAAAAAAATATAAGTTTTAGAGTTACCTAAATTGTTTAAAAAAAGGGCACAAAAGTAATTTCAAGCATTAGGTATTTTTGTAATCGCACCAAATCCTATTTTGGGGCTGGTAAATACCCCTTAAAACAAAAAATTTCAGATTTATTTTGCAACTTTAGTGAATTACGAATTCAGAAAAAAAAAAAGAAGAAAGGAGTTTGAATTTCTGAAGGAAAAAAAAATACTCTTCGCCTGCTTCCCCTCCTCGCCGGCGTCCCTTCTTCATCTGCCCTCTTCCACGCCGGCGTCCGCCCTTCGCCACCCCTACTGCTCCGTGCCACTGTCGGCCACCTCTCTTCCTCCCCTTATTGGTATGCTTCAACCCTTCATCAAAAAAATTCTTCTCTCTTCTTCTTAATTCAATCTTTCCAAATTCATGTTTATAATTATGTTAGATCATGTTTTTATGATTTAATCATGTTTAGTAAAGTTATGATTATGTTTAAAGTATGAACTTATACAGTTTTTCATGAAATTTTAAATTAGGGTTTTTGAAATCATGAAATTTGTACTTTTATGGTTTGTAAAGATCTAAACTTTTGTATTATGATCATGAATTGTTGTAGTATGAATTTGTGATGATTTTATGAAGTTTCGATTTATTTTTCGGGCATTTAAAGTTGTTTAATATTGCTGTCAAATTTTTATAGTCATGAAAACATGAAGTAAAAATATTATGAATATGTTTTACATTATGAAAAATCATTTTAAAGCGTAGATTAGATGTATAATGATAATAATATATTGTAAAAGAGTTTTATGCTTGATTTGTGATGTTTTGATGAGTTTTTAAGGAGTTTTCAATAAATAAATAAAGCTGTAATTTTTTATTAGCTCATGTTTATGCGTAATAAAAATTCTAGCATGTGAAATAATTAGTCATAATTATTTTTAATGCATCAAAATATTGTATGATGACCTTAGGACATGACTATAGTGTTTTATTATCAAAATATGATACTTAGAAGGGTTTTAAAGTGTTTTTAAGAAATTTTATAAAGTTGCTGTTTTTGGAAAATGATTGAAAATTAAGTGTTTTGCAAAATAAAAATTAAATAAAGTATGGAATTGAATAGAGACCATATACGGAATGTTTTGGACAGGCTTCCAACATAAAAAATTAGTTTAGAGCTGTTGTAGAAGTTAGTCAACGTTTAAATTTAGTTTCGATTTTCTCTATGTAAGAGAATTCGAGCTAGTTGACTTTTATGAGCTGTGGCAGATCACCACTACTTTACAAACTATGTAAGTACTAATGGAGAAAGTAAAAGTAGATTTCATGCTTGGTTGCTGTTCTTACATGTTAAGAATGTGAATATAAATTGTTGTTTGGTATACTAGCATGAAAGTATGATTTTCATATTGTTTTGACATTCCACATTTATAGCAATGTCAAAATTATTTCTAAAGTTGGCCAATAGTTAATAAAGAAGAAAAGGAAGTTAGTTGAGTTGGTTAGTTACTTAATCAGCAAGAAAGTAGTTTGTGATTTTTGTTCACATGATTATTAGAAGTTATTGAGCATATATTTATATATAGGTAGCCACTCACAGTTTAATGTGTGGTCAAGGGAGATAAATAGCTAGCCACTCATAGTGAATGTGTGGTAAAGGAGATTTAGTTTAATTAAAGGATACACAAGATTATTTTTAGTATCACTTTAAATCACATATAATTAGTACTGTTTTGTTGGATGTCTTGCATGCTTTTATGTGTTGTTATGTGTGAGTTATAGCATTGTTAAACCGGTTAATCACGTAAAGTGAAAGAGGATTCGCACCAAAACTCTTGTAACTTATATACCTTGATTATGAACAATGAGAGGAGTCGTATGGAAAAGAGATCTATGACTTCTAATTAGGGTACAAGACGTTGTACTCTTTAATATTTTTAATGCGCTGGAATTCCGTCACTTTGTGTGACATAGGTAATACCTTCTTGGAGTTTCTCCCAAGTTGGTGCGCAATAGGGCGATTTTAAAGGAACCCATTCAATGCAAAATCCAAAGCTTAAATATAATAAATAATTTTATTTTAATTGAGTCTATAGATGCACAAGTGGAGAGTAGTCAACGGTAAGGATTGTGTGAGATGTACTTTTCTTTTATTTTAATATGAATAATATTTTGCATAGTCTTTGGTATCTATGTACTCAGCTTTGCTGATTATTTTTTTTGTGGGATTGGCTTTGTCTTTCACTTTGCCATATGATGACCCACTTGTTGGCGAGTAGTTGTCTAGAATAAGAGAAAGCTACAAGTACAAGTGAGCATAAGTCAATTGGGTTGTGATTGGAAGTACATGAAAGATTATGTTGCAAAGAAGGAGCAAGAGTTTCTAAAGTCAAATGCAGGTGAGGAGCCCCCACCCATATCAGTCCCAAGTGATCAAGAGAATGATGCAATGAGTGAGAATGAAGCTACTTTAGATTCTCAAGGCTATGAGTCGAAGGATAGTTCATTTTATGAGATTGAGAATCCAAATTCGGTGATCCCAGTGTATGTGGAATTAGTGACTGATTCTGAAGAAGAAGAAAATGAGCTTAACCTTGAAGAAGTCATGAATGAAGATGTTGAGGAAGATTTGGAAGATGATGCTAAAGATGATGTTGAGTTCATACGCGATAAATATTTGATGTCTAAGGACCAGCAGGATAATGTAAATGTTTAGAAGTTTTGTTATGGATATGAATTTAGTTTAATATTGTTTAGTATTGTTGATGTTTAGAATGTTGGACATTTTAGATTGTCAATTTCTTTGCGAATAAGTGGCAATAAGCCATAAGGAACTTTAGGAAACTAAGCATTTAAGAACTCTTATGAGAAAAAAATAATAAATGACTCGGATCTTTTTGAAATGATGTCTAAGTAGAGCAGAACCAAGGGAATTTTTTTTACTTTGTGCTTTAATATATTTCGATGGTTGTGTAAACAATCCAAACTAAGTGAATCATTCGCTCTAAAAGAATGGAAATTTCTTTTGCGAGACGTATTGAGGAAGTGATTTTATGTTATGTTGTAAGCTTATTTTGTTCTAACTTAGAGTTAGACATATTTTAATATAAAGGTCTTTTTCCCTCTATAAGAGAAATAGGATGGTTGAATGTAACAACAATCAGTTGAATGATGTAGTGAGGCAATTAGCTACTGTCGTTGAACAGTTTGCTACTAGAGGAAATGGTAATGGAGGTGACCCCGTTGGGGAACTTTTCAAGAAAATTGCTTAAAGTAAGCCGCCTACTTACCAAGGAGAACCCAATCCAATTGTTTTAGAGGGATGGCTGAGAGAGTTTAACAAATTATTTGGGACAGTTGAGTGTCCAAAAGAGTTTAAGGTGAACTATGTAGTTTACTACCTGAGAGGAGAAGTTGATCTTTGGTGGTCACAGAATGAAGTCGTGATTAGGGCTTTGCTAGGGTTAAATTGGGTGGTGTTTCAGGAGCAAATTCGCAATTAGTTCTATCCCATGTTCTTTCAGATGCAGAAAGCTGATGAGTTTCTGGAGCTTAAGATGGGGAGTATGTCAGTTACTGAGTTTCTCGAAGTTTATCGAGTTGTCTAGGTTTGCTAAAAAGGCTATGGCAAAAAAAAAGTTGAAGGTTATTCGTTTTGAGAGAGGGTTACCCATAGACATCCAGTTACAACTAGCTGGGCAAGTCTTTGAGTCCTTGGATGAGTTGTATGGTAGAGCTGCACATTTTTAAGCCCTAGACCAGAAGAAGGAGATGCTAAAAGAAGGTGCGACGAGGGAGAAACGAAAGGATGGTGGAGGAAACTTTAACCGACAAAGGAGTCATGGTGGATTTAAGAAGCCTCGTTCCAACAATAACTTTTAGGGCAATAAGGGAAACTTTGGGAAGCCAGCTAATGGAAATGAGAATAGGGTACAGACGGTTAATCAAGGTGGTCGTGTGGACTTCTATAAGAAATGTCCTAACAATCACCCAGGCAAGGACTATGCTGGGAACTCGGTGACTTGTCGTTTGTGCAACAAGATCGGACACCGTGAGTATGAGTTCTTCTCAAAGAACAAGGGAAAGGAAGGAAAAGGGTCTCAATTCAAAGGGAATTGAACTGGAGGTCAGCAGAAGGGTTTCCAAGGAAACATGGGAGGAAGGGCAATGCAACAAGCCGGGAATAGGAATGGAAGTGGAAATGGAGGAGGTCAGAATAAGACCTCAAATACAGGAAAGCTAAATATGATGGCTCGAAGTGAAGCGGATGCTAGTAAGGACGTGATTACAGGTACTTTTTCTATTCACTCTCTTCTTGTTAAAGTTTTGTTTGATTCTGGTGCAACATATTCTTTTGTATCCACCCTAAGATTTTGGAAAGTTAATACTTATTTTGGGAAAGGTAGATACAATAGATATGTTAATAATGTTACCATTAGGACAAGGAGTACTATGTTTTAGGAGGTTTTTGGATGTTCTAATTGAGATAGAGGAGTGGAATTTAATGCTAACCTAATTGAGTTTGATTTGGGTGACTTGGAAGTGATTCTGGGGATGGATTGGTTGAGTGAGCAGAAGGCCGACATATTTTGTGAGCCGCAGAAGAACTCGTTAGTTAATAAGGGTAAGAAAGTGAGCTGTTGGAGGTCATGAAGACCAAAACACAACAAGATAGTGTTAGTAATAAGGTTTGCTAGGTAAGTGAAGAGAGATTTTCCAATTTACCTTTGTAGTGTAAGGGATGTAGATCATGCTGAGTCTTATGAGCCTGAAGACATTGAGATAGTGAGAGATTTTGTGTACGTGTTTTCGGAGGAGATTTCAGGGATGCCTCCGAAGCGAGAAATCGACTTCACCATAGACTTCATTCCTGAGACAACACCTATTTCCAAAGCAGCATATAGGGTGGCACATGCGGAAATAAGTGAGTTGAATGAGCAGTTACAAGATTTTTTTGAGAAAGGCTATATTAGGCCTAGTGCTTCACTTTCGGGAACACCAGTGCTATTTGTGAAGAAGAAAGACGGGAGTTTGAGGTTGTGTATTAACTAAAGGGTGTTGAATAAGGTGATGGTCAAAAACAACTATCCTTTACTGAGGATTGATGATTTGTTTGATCAGTTGAAAGGAGCCATTGTATTTTCAAAGATTGATTTGAAGTCGGGATACCATCAATTGAGAATTGCAAATGAGGGCATACCAAAAACGGCTTTTCGTACGGAGTATGGACGTTATGATTTCACTATTATGCCTTTTGGGTTGATAAATGCACCAGCAATTTTCATGGATTTAATTAAAAGGATCTTTCAACGGTTCTTGGATAAGTTTGTGGCAGTATTTATGGATGACATTTTAATGTACTCTAAGACTAAAAAAGAGCATGTGGAACACTTGAGGACAATTTTGATGACACTAAGGGAGAATAAGTTGTATGCTAAGTTCTCAAAATGTGAATTTTGGTTGGAGAGAGTTGTGTTTTTGGGACATTTTGTGTGAAAAGAGGGAGTTGAAGTAGATCCAGCCAAGATCGAAGCATTTAAAGAGTGGCCTACACCTAATGTGAAGGATTTTACGAATTTCTTGGGTTTAGCAGGGTTTTATAGGAGGTTTGTGAAGGACTTTTTGAGGATCGCAAAGCCGATGATGTCATTAATGAAGAAGGACTGTAAGTTTGTTTGGAGCGATAAGTGTGAGGAGGCATTTCAGAACTTAAAGGAGCGCTTGATTATTGCTTCGGTGATGAGTTTGCTAGATGGGAATGATTCTTTTGATGTATATAGCGATGCTTCTAAAAATGGTTTTGGATGTTTTTTAATGCTAAATAGAAAGGTGATTGCATATTCTTCTAGACAATTGAAGCAATACGAAGTAAACTATCCCACCCACGATCTCGAGCTAGCAACGATCGTGTTTGCCTTCAAGATATGAAGGCATTACTTGTATGGAGTGAAGTGTAGAAATATACTCGGACCATAAAAGTTTAAAGTATAATTTCACTCAAAAGGATTTGAACATGAGACAAAGGAGATGGCTTGAATTGGTCAAGGATTATGATTTAGATATCCAATACCATGAAGGGAAGGCTAATGTGGTAACAGATGCTCTAAGTCGTAAAACGAAGCATGGAGTGAATTCTCTAGTGGTCATTAACGAACTATGTAGAGACACGAAGAGAATGAATTTGGAGATAGTGAAGGAGGGAGAGTTGGAAGGAATACATTGTAATCTTAGTATCCAACCAACGGTGTTTGAGGAGATCAAGGACAACCAGGATGGAGATGTGAAATTGGATAGAATAAAGGAGAAATTAAAGGCAAGAAAGGCTAAGGACTACAAAATCCATGACTAAGGAAGCTCGAGGTATAAAGGAAGGTGGTGTGTACCACATAAATATTAAGATTTGAAGCAAAAAGTTATGGAGGAAGGTCATAATACACCATACTCAGTTCACCCTGGGGGTGATAACCTGTATAAGGATTTGAAAAAGGTGTATTGGCGGCCTAGAATGAAAAGGGAAGTGGCTGAATTCGTGAGTAAGTGTCTTACTTGTCAAAAGGTGAAGTTTGAGCGTAAAAGTCCACAAGGAAAAGTTTAACCACTTGAGATACCAGGATGGAAGTGGGATTGCATATCAGTAGATTTTGTAACCTACTTACCAAAGTCGAGGAGTCAAAATTATACCGTATAGGTTGTGGTGGATAAGCTTACTAAATCAGCGGTGTTTATACCGATGAAGGAGACTTGGAGGATGGAACAACTTGCAAAGGCATACATAAAGCATGTTGTGAGGCTACACGGAGTTCCGAAGGATATCTTGTTGAATAGGGATTGTAGGTTTCTTTCGAAATTCTAGAAAAAGTGTCCTGGAGAACTTCAGTACAACATTAAAAATGAGTACAGCTTTCCATCCAGCAACCAATAGACAAAAAGAGAGAACCATACAGACTTTGGAGGACATGTTGAGGGCTCGTATAATGGATTTTCAAGGGAATTGGGGGGATTGTTTTGATTGGATTGAGTTCTCGTACAACAATAGCTACTATGCAAGTATTGGCATGGCACCTTTTGAAGCCCTGTATGGAAGGACGTGCAGAAGTTGCTTATGTTGGAGTGACATAAGTGAGACAATGGTTCTAGGACCTCAATTGATTGAGGAACTACCAATACAGTAAGAGTGATACCAGCAAAAAATTCAAGCAGCACAGAATACACAGAAGTCTTAAGCGGACCAAAAGCGTCCATAAGTTGTGTTTGAAGTTGGTGATAAGTTACTACTTAAAGTATCATCGATGAAAGGTGTAATGAGGTTCGGATAGAAGGGGAAATTGAGCCCCAAATACATTGGAGCCTATAACATCTCGCAAAGGATTGGGAAGGTCGCCTACAAGCTAGCATTACCAATGGAGTTAAGCAAAGTTTACAATGTTTTTCATGTGTCTTAACTAAGAAAGTATGTTCCGGATGAATCGCATGTGTTACAACCTGAAACAATAGACTTAGACCAAAGCTTAACCTATGAAGAGAAGCCAATCAAGATACTCGATAGTAAAGTTTGGGATACTCGTAGAAAAAGTGTCAAAATAGTGAGGGTGTTGTGGTCTAACCAAGAAACCGAAGAAGCATCATGGGAAGCTGAGGATATGATGACAGAAAAGTATCCAGAGTTATTTTAGGTTAGTAGAGTTACGGGGACGTAACTCAGTTCTTAAGGGGGGTAGAGTGCGATATAATTTCGCACGTTTTTACCCAAAATTTTACAAGTTTTTACATCGTTTTGTAAAGTTTTACGAAAGTTATATGTCTACTTACTAAAAGGTGTCGAGGAAAGGTTGAGTTAAATGTGTAAAGTCTACAACAACATAGGATAAAAATGAAAAGTTTTAAATTAAACGTAGTCTGTATTCAAGTTCCATACAATAATTTACATAAAGTTTCAGGACGAAACTTCTTTTAAGGGGGTAGACTGTAGTACCCCATATTTTCACGTATTTTAAGAAGTTAATTTTGTATTTTATGTACATGTTTTTTCGTATTTTTATTGAGAATTTAAGCTTAATAAAGAAAGGAATTTAAATTAATTGTTAATTAAAATAGTTATTTTATGTTTTCTAATTTTAATAAATCATATTTCATGTCACTTTGAGTTTTATTAAATATACTAAAAAGTTTCTAAAAATAGAATTTTTAGAGTTTCCTAAATTGTATTAAAACAAGGGCACAAAAGTAATTTCAAACAATAAGGGTATTTATGTAATTGCACCAAATCCTACTTTTGGGGCCTATAAAACCCCATAAAAAAGTTCTTATTTATTTTGCAACTTTAGTGAATTTGGATTTCACGAAAAAAAGAAAAAGAAAAAAGTTCGAATTTTCGGAAAAAAAAACTCGTCTCTCGCTTCCCTCCTCGTCGTCGTCCGCCCAACGCCACCCTTGGTGCCACGCGCCACTGCGGCCACCTCTCCTCCTCCCCTTATTGGTATTTTACGAACCATTATAAAAAAAATAAAAAATAAAAATTTATTCTGTTTTCTTTTTAATTCATTCTTGCAAAATTCATGTTTAGAAATATGTTTGATCATGATAGTATGATTTTAATCATGTTTAGCAAAGTTATCATTATGTTTAACGTATGAATTTATAAAGTTCATAAAATTTTGAATTTCGGTTTTTGAAATCATGAAATTTGTAGTTTTATGGTTTTTAATGATCTATACTTTTATATTATGATCATGAATTGTTGTAGTATGAATTTGTGATGATCTTATGAAGTTTAGATTGGGTTTGAAAGTTACTTAATATTGCAATCAAAATTTTAAAGTCATGAAAACATAGAGTAAAAATATTATCTATATGTGTTACTTTATGAAAATTTATTTTAAAGCATTGATTAGATGTATAATGATGATAATAGATTGTAAAAGAGTTTTATGCTCGATTTATGATGTTTTGATGAGTTTTTAAGGAGTTTTAAATAAATAAGTAAAGCTATAAATTTTTATTAAATCATGTTTATGCCTAATAAAAATACTAGCATGTGAAATAATTAGTTGTAATTATTTTTATTGCATCAAAATATTGTATGGTGACCCTAGGACATGACTATAGTGTTTTATGATCAAAATATGATATTTAGAAAGGTTTTGAAGTGTTTTTAAGAAATTTTATAAAGCTGCCATTTTTGGAAAATTACCGAAAATCAAGTGCTTTGTAAAAGAAAAATTAAAATAAAGTATGGAATTGAATAGAGACCATATAAACAACGTTTTGGACAAGTTTCCAACATAAAAAGTTAGTTTAGAGTTGTTGTAGATGTTATTCAACAAGGTTTTAATTTTGTTTCGATTTTCTCTATGTAGGGGAATTCGAGGTAGTTGACTTTTAAGAGTTGTGGCGAATCACCACTACTTTACAAGGTACGTGAGTAATAAAGGCGAAAGTAAAAGTAGATTTCATGCTTGGTTGTTGTTCTTACATGTTATGAATGTGAATATGCATTTTTGATTGGTATACTAGTATGAAGGTATGATTTTCATATTGTTTGGACATTCCACTTTTATAGCATTATAATTTTATCATGAGTAATTGGAATGTTAAATTATTTCTAAAGTTGACCAATAGTTAATAAAGAAGAAAAGGAAGTCAGTTGAGTTGGTTAGCTACTTAATCATCAAGAAAGGTAGTTCGTGAATTTTTATTCACATTATTATTAGAAGTTAATGAGCAAATATTTATATATATGTAGCCACTCACGGTTTAATGAGTGGTCAAGGGAGATAAATAGTTAGCCACTCGTTGTTAATGTGTTGTATAGGAAGTTTATTTTAATTAAAGGACGCAGAAGATTAATTTTTCGTATCTTTTTAAATCAAAGATAATTAATATGGTTTTGTTTGATGTCACGCATGCTTTTATGTGTTGTTATGTGTGAGTCGTAACATTGTTAAACCGGTTAATCATTTAAAGTGAAACGTGATTCACACCAAAACTCTTGGAACGTTTTATACTTTTATTTTATTTTTAATTTTAATTATGTTTTGCATAGTCTTTGGTATTTATGTACTCAGCTTTGGTGAGTGTGTGTTTTGTGTGCATGGCTTTGTCTTTTACTTGGCCCTACGATGATGCAGTTGTTGGCGAGTAGTTGTTTAGAATAAGAGAAAGCTACAGGTACAAGTAGGCATAAGTTAATCATGCTGGGCTGCAGTGAGGGTGCTTGCATC
The DNA here is from genome assembly GCA_016808085.1 of Suaeda aralocaspica. NCBI lineage: Eukaryota > Viridiplantae > Streptophyta > Magnoliopsida > Caryophyllales > Amaranthaceae > Suaeda > Suaeda aralocaspica. The sequence continues at coordinate 336,645 of PYUH01000534.1, forward strand.
GTAGTTTTCTTAATTTAATGCTTTATGGACTTGATAGTTATTTATTATTTGATGTTGACTTTTGTTTTGAAGTTTCAATTTTGTTTGGGTTTTAAGGGCCGTTAAGACGATTCCGAAGTGTAATAAGGATTTAAGTTGGTTTTCTTTTGGTTTTGAACTTTGGTTTATTTTAATTTTTACTTTTGACTTTTAATTTTTGTTTTGGTTTATAATGGCTTTCACTGTAGTACTTTGATAAAAGACTTAGCCGTTATCATGGTAGCTGTAATACTTTAGTTTTTCCGAGTTAATTAGAAGTTTTAATAATTATTATTCTTTATTATATTATATTATATTTCCGAAAAATCAAGAAAAGGAAGTTAGAAAATTCTAGAGTGTTACATTGCCGGGGAGGCAATTGTTTACTTTCTGCTGATCGGGTTATTTTGTTTATTTTTTTTTATTTTTCTTTCGTCTCAAAGAACTAATCATTCTTTTAGATAGTTGTTACGGATATCTGCAATTTCAGTTTTTGTGCAGGTACTAGATTTGCATGCCGGTTTAGATTGATCCCGAACTAGAAAGGTCATTGCATAAGCGGAGTAGTAGAAGGAAGTGGAGGTTGCAGAGAGTTATTCTTTCTAAACGGATACTATCTGATATGTCATAACTTTTTGCTGATTTAAATATTTCTGGTATTTCTGACAGTGAAGCGATGGCAGAATTACAGTTCAATGAGAACAATATACTACAGAATGATGCACAACTGTCGCTGTGAGCATGATCGTTGAATGATTCTTCCCAACCCAATTCTGCAACAGTCAGAGGTGGTTATCAGCTTCTTAGATACTGAGGCTCTAAATTTTGAATTGAAGGCAGCTTTGGTAAATATGGTGGAGAGGAATTAGTTTGCAAGAACATTGATGGAGGATCCCACCTTACACTTGAAAATTTTCCTCCTGTATTGTGCTACGATCAAGCATGGTTGAGTCTCTCAGGATTACTTTAGAAGGATGATGTTCCCATTTTCATTGAAAGACAAAGCTCGTAAATGGTTAAATAGTCTCAATATGGACAATATTATCAGTTGGGAAGAGTTGGCTCTTGCATTTCAAAGAAAGTATTACCCTTTAGAGCGAACTGCAACCCTTCGAAGCAAGATCACAAATTTCAACCGGGAGACGGAGAAGACATTATATGAAGCATGGGAAAGGTTCAACGATCTATTGAGATTGTGCCCACATCACGGTCTTGAGAAGTGGTTCTTGGTCCAGACATTCTATAACGGTTTAGGGAATGAGAGTCGTACATTGCATATTTTATCTGCTAGTTGTAGAATCATGGACCCGAAAGTTAATGTTGCTTATGAGTTAATTGAAGAAATTGCTATTCATAATTCACAGTTTGGCTATCCCAAAGGACATTCGAAGATAGGTGGGAAGCATGTAGTTGATGATAAATATGAGAGTCTAGCTTCATAAATCAATTCCATACGTGAAAAGCTCGACAAGATTAGTACTACATCTCACCCAGCATCATCTATAGCTACGATGGCTGCACTTTAGGGATGTACTGAGCCTTTATGCGATTCATATGGTTCATTCGATCACAATTAGTAGTCATGTCATAGTTCCATAGAGCAAGTGTATGCCTTCTAAGCCTAAGGGAACAACTCGTTCTCTAACACATACAATCCAGGTTGGAAGGATCATCCATACTTTTCCTACAAGAACAACAACAATGTGTAGAATCCACAACAATTCATGACACAGCAACCACATCAGAAGGTGCAATGGTTTGCACCACCACAGCCACCATGTTTCAATAGACCACCATTGCAAGCACCGCCAGCCCATCCAAGCAATGAAATTTTAGAGTTTAAGAACATGAAGCAGCAGATGCAGAAGAACATAGAGGCAATGCAGGTTCATAACAAGCAACTGGAGACCCAGCTAGCTCAGATTGCATAGTCTATAGCTCAGCAGGAGCAAGGTTAACCACATCCTCAACCAAATCCACCAGCTCAAAGTGATCATTGTAATACCATCACTACCAGAAGAGGGACCCACTATGAGGGCCCCAAGATGCCAACTAAAGATGCTGATTCAGAGATGGGAGCACAGAATGGTAATACTAGCAATGTGGTGATTGAGGACATTGTAGAGCCTACACATCCTATGGATAAAGATGATATGGAGAAGAGAGCTCCAGTAGTTGACAAGACAATTGATACATTGACACCTCCCAAGGTGCCACTACCCTTTCCTCATAGGGTAGACAGGAGTAAGAATGACAATCACTTCCGTAAGTTTCTCGATATTGTTAAAACTTTGCAGGCTACTATGCCTTTCATTGACTTGATTACTTAGGTGCCTACATATACTAAGTTTTTGAATGACATATTGAGCAGGAAGCGTGAATAGAGTTTAGTAGAGACCATTGCTTTAACTGAAGAATGTAGTGCTATTTTGCAAAATATGTCTCCACCTAAACTCAAGGATCCTGGAAGTTTTTCTATTCCTGGTAACGTGGTCCATTGTTTATAGATAAAGATTTATGTGATTTAGGGGCTAGTGTTAGTGTTATGCCATTGTCTATTTGTAGGAAGTTTTGAAGTTTACTAACATTACCATGCAAATGGCGAAAGGCTGGACTGTGAAATACCAAAAACGTATTTTGGAGGATGTCCAAGTAAGAGTTGGGAAGTTTTTCATTCCCGTAGATTTTGTTGTGCTAGATATGGAAGAGGATGCTCACATCCCTATTATTCTTTGTAGACTAATTTTAAACAATGCAGGTGCTATTATTGATGTGAAAAATGGTAGTCTGACTCTTTATGTAGGTGATGAAAAGGTCACCTTTAACCTTGATAGTGCATTGAAAAGCCCCATGTTAAAGCAATACTACTATAGAATTGATATTATTCATGAAATTGTTTGTGATGACTTGCGTCGATCCCTCACAAAAGCTCTTCTGGAGGCTATTTTGTGATTGGATGTTGTTTCAGGTGAAGGCAATATGGATCAGGTCAGTTGATTCATGACCTTTCAGGAGTGGAATTGAATTCAGGGAGCAACCATCAATTTTCGAAGCTTCATAATAAAAATGAGTTGATTATCACTAGAGCTTCATAAGTTGGCGTATGTGTATTGACTATAGGAAATTAAATACCGCTACTAAAAAGGACCATTTTCCCCTTCCCTTCATTGATCAAATGTTAGAAAGGCTAGCTAGGCATAAGTATTTATGTTATTTAGATGGTTATTTGGGATTCTTCCAAATCCCTATCCATCCAGATGATAGAGAGAAAACTACTTTTACATGTTCTTATGGTACTTTAGCATATCGTAGGATGCCTTTTGGACGTAATGCCCCTACTACTTTTCAACGTTTCATGATGAACATCTTTTTCTAATTTCATATAATCTATTATGGAAGTTTTTATGGATGATATTAGTGTCTATGGAACTTCATTTGATGCAAGTTTAGCAAATCTAATAAAAGTGCTCATGAGATGTGAAGAGGTGAATCTAGTGCTGAATTGGGAAAAGTGTCATTTTATGGTCACCGAAGGTGTTGTGCTTGGACATTTAATCTCCGAACGAGGTATCGAGGTAGATAAAGCAAAGATACATGTAATCGAGCAATTTTACCCTCCTGTGAATGTCAAAGGGTATGAAGTTCTTTGGGTCATGCATGTTTCAATCACAGGTTTATTAACGGTTTTTCTAAAATTACGAAACCACTAACCCAATTGCTTTTGAAGGATTCAGATTTTGTTTTTACTGATGAATGTGTTGAGTATTTTAATAGGATTAAACAGAAACTTATTTCTGCACCTATTATTCAATCTCCTGATCGGGACCTTCCGTTCGAGATCATGTGTGATGATAGTGACTATGAAGTTGGAGCGGTTTTAGGCTAACGAAAGAGAAGGTTCTATATGCAATCTATTACGCCAGTAAGACACTCGACCCAGCATAAGTTAATTATTCCACTACTGAGAAGGAGTTGCTAGTAGTTGTGTATGCACTTGACAAGTTCCGAACATACCTATTTGGCTCGAAAGTAATTATTCACACTGACCATGCTGCTCTAAATTTCTTCCTAGAAAAGAAGGAAGCAAAGCAAGGTTGATCAGTTGGATTCTATTTTTGCAAAAGTTTGACCTCGAGATTTGTGATAAAAAGGGAGCGGAGAATGTAGTAACAAATAATCTCTCCAGAATTCGATTTGAAAATGCAGAGCTTGTACCTATAGATGACTCCTTCCCCGATGATCACTAACTTTCATTTGCAGTTAAATCACCATGGTTTGCTGATTTTGCTAATTACATTGTAGGAGGTGTCTTGCCTCCTAATCTCTCATCACAGAAGAAGAAGCAGTTTTTGCATGATGTTCGCCGATATTTTTGGGATAACCCAAATTTGTTTCGCGAATGTGCTGATGGTTTTTACCGAAGGTGTGTTCCTGATTGGGAGTTTTACGGGATGCTGAGCCATTGCCATTCATCACCTTATGGAGGTCATGTAGGCCCTTCAAAGTCCATGTTTTCAATCTGGATTCTTTTGGCCTACTCTATTTAAGGATGCTCGAGATTTGGTATTGTTTTGTGATGCATACCAAAGGACCGGAAATATTTCGAAACGTCATGAAATGCCTCAAAATGGGATACTAAAGGTTGAGATCTTTGATGTATGGGATATTGATTACATGGGCCTAGTTCCTACTTCTAATGGAAACACGTTCATATTGGTAGTCGTAGATTATGTTTCAAAGTGGATAAAAGCTATTGCAACACCTAATGTAGACTCTAATATTGTGCTAAGGTTGTTTAAACAAGTCATTTTCCAGATATTTGGAGTTCCTAGAGCTATTATTAGTGATAGGGGTTCTCACTTTCACGAGAAACGGCTAAGTAAATTACTTGAAACGTATGGAGTCTATCATCGTATTGGGTTAGCTTATCATCCACAGGCTAGCGGCTAAGTTGAGGTTTCAAATGAGGAAACCAAAGCCATTTAGAGAAGACGGTTGCAAAGTTAAGGAAAGATTGGAGTAGCAAGCTTCACAATGCATTATGGGCATACAGAACGACATTTCAGGCACCTATCGGTACATATCGTTATCGGTTAGTGTACGGGAAGGCGTGCCATCCCCACCGATGGAGTTGGAATGCAAGGCCTATTGGGCAGTAAAAGAGCTTAACATGGATGCCATGCTTGCAGGTGAGAAGAGGTTATTTTAATTAAACGAATGATGGGTATTGGTTAAGAGCCTATGATATTGCTAAGAAATACAAGGAAAAGGCTAAGAAATGGCACTATAAACGAATCACGAGAAAGGAGTTCCAAGTTGGTGACAAAGTTCAATTATTCAATTGTAGATTGAAGCTTTTCCCAGGAAAGCTCAGGTCTACATGGAGCGGACCTTTCATTGTCACTATGGTTAGCTGGTATTGATTCATTGAAGTTCAGAATGACAAGGAAGGTACCTTCCACAACCCACACCCCCTATGAGCTATGAGGTAACATGGTAAAGCTAATGACGTTAGAGAAGCGCTTTGCGGGAGGCAACTCTGTTTAGTTCCTGGCTTGTGTTTTAAATGATCACAAAATTCATTGAACTATCATATTGTATGCAAGTTTCTATTTGCATGTGCAGGTACTAAAGAACAAGTTCAATGGATGATAAGATGAAGCTCATGAAGCCAAGTCTTGAAGTTTGCATAAAGACCAAGTTCATTGAGTCCTACTCTTAAGTCTTAGATGCAATGTAAGTGGTATGAAGGTTTATAGATACATTATAAAGGTTGAGGTTAGAGAGATGAACTAATTGTGGATGAGAAGGAACCTTAGTTACTTGTCATATACAATTACAAGTAAACTTGGGTGACTGGAACAATCTGGGAACAGTGTTGAACTAGTCCTATCGAGTTTACTTTATACATCCGTATTTTAGGAAAGTTTTCTTTTTGTGCAAAATTAATATAAAAAATTATACGGATGCTTGGTTTACTATGCAAGGAAGGTATTCTTAAGCATGGAAAGTATGTTATGTTATATTGTACTGATTTTATTTCATCTTAAACAAAATCATTGAGAATATTTTCCGTGGAATTACTTCCATATTTCTAAGGAAAATATTCTGTTGAAAATTTCTATAACATACTAGCCAAAGGCTTTTGTAAGGAGATCTGCTGGCGTACAAACTGAACACTTTTGCACGAACAAAAATTAAAGAACATAGATTGCAAAAGTTCTCTCTCAAAGTCTTAATCTAGCATACACCCTGTGACACCATTAAGGTCTTAATATACTCGCTTTTGTAAGCATTTAGGCTAATTAATGTTGAGAGAAAAAGTGTTGTAATTTGAGCATTCTGTGAGTTCAACTTGCTGGGGAAGTTTATCAGGGATCATCTTTATTTGAACCTTCATAGTTGAAGGTTGAGTCGAACTTCCATAGGTGGGAGTTGGGGAATCTATCGTGCATAGGTGCATAAGTTATTGAGTGTAATTCTATTTGTTATTCTGAGTTGAATAATAAAAAGAGTGAGTGACTGGAGGACGTAGACTTATTAGAATTGAAACCTCGTTAAATCTTGGTGTTGTTTATTTTATTGCATTTTTATTTCCACTGCTTGAGAACTGGTTCTTCACTATTCTCACAATCAATCAAAAAATGTACAGCAATCGCACAACACTCAATTCACCCCCTTCTTCAGTGTCACTTGCACTTTCAAACCCGTAGGTAGTTTAGTAGTTTAGTAGCTTTTTCATTTTATTTTTGTAGTTTCATAGGGCTTTAGCTTTGTTTGGAGCTTTGGTGATGGAGATTGAGGGACTAACATAGTGCATGAAGTGTTTTTTGTGACTTTTCAGGCCCCCTAAAGTTAACCGAGTGAGTTTCAAGGAGCAAAAACGAGCAAAGGCAGCATGCCCGGGTGACATGGGCCAAACGATAGGGACCCGGGCGCGCAACCCATTTTTGAACACTTAGATTTTGTTTTTTAGAAACTTTTAAGATGGCAGTTTGCCCTTGTGACCCGGGCGAAAAAAAAGGCCTATCCGGGTGGGCGGACATCGTCCAAGGCGAGCATACATGAGCAAAAAAATCTGAAAAGTGCAAAAAAAAAATAAGCGTTACGGCAACACGGTCGGGTGACGACTCGAGCGAAATGCCAGGTATCCAGGAGGATAACCTCTAACCCGGGCGCGCAGTAGCATTTTGAACACTTAGTTTTTTTTTTTTCAAAATCTAAAAATCCCCCTTACTTTCAGTTTGCTCGGGAGACCCAGGCGAGAAGCGACCCTCCGGGCGAAACGCCCTCTGATCCGGACAGGTTGCTCGCTCACCCCCATGTCTCTCTTTCTTTCTCCCTTTTCTCTCCTTCTTCCTTCCTTCTTCCTCCTCTTCGTCATATCTTCATCTTCCTCCTCTCACTCTCAATCCCCAAATCCTCTCTACTCTCACAGTAACTTCATTTCTCTATAACTCCTTCATTAATCACTCAAATCCACTCCTATATTCACCAAAGTTATTAATTTTCCCTCCTCTTCAACTTCCATACCACAAATCTCTCTATATATATCACAACTCACATACCCAAAAACCCTAACCTCCATTAATACATACCTTCAAACTCAACAATGGCACTAAAACGACAAAGAGTGGGAACTAGTGCAAGGAATGAGCCTCAAAGCTTTGGATGTGATCCAACATACGGGTTAGTCTCCGTCGGTTTGCAAGAACAAAAGGTAAGTTTCAAAAAATTAAAATTGAGACATGTTACTCCCACTANTGAGTCCTACTCTTAAGTCTTAGATGCAATGTAAGTGGTATGAAGGTTTATAGATACATTATAAAGGTTGAGGTTAGAGAGATGAACTAATTGTGGATGAGAAGGAACCTTAGTTACTTGTCATATACAATTACAAGTAAACTTGGGTGACTGGAACAATCTGGGAACAGTGTTGAACTAGTCCTATCGAGTTTACTTTATACATCCGTATTTTAGGAAAGTTTTCTTTTTGTGCAAAATTAATATAAAAAATTATACGGATGCTTGGTTTACTATGCAAGGAAGGTATTCTTAAGCATGGAAAGTATGTTATGTTATATTGTACTGATTTTATTTCATCTTAAACAAAATCATTGAGAATATTTTCCGTGGAATTACTTCCATATTTCTAAGGAAAATATTCTGTTGAAAATTTCTATAACATACTAGCCAAAGGCTTTTGTAAGGAGATCTGCTGGCGTACAAACTGAACACTTTTGCACGAACAAAAATTAAAGAACATAGATTGCAAAAGTTCTCTCTCAAAGTCTTAATCTAGCATACACCCTGTGACACCATTAAGGTCTTAATATACTCGCTTTTGTAAGCATTTAGGCTAATTAATGTTGAGAGAAAAAGTGTTGTAATTTGAGCATTCTGTGAGTTCAACTTGCTGGGGAAGTTTATCAGGGATCATCTTTATTTGAACCTTCATAGTTGAAGGTTGAGTCGAACTTCCATAGGTGGGAGTTGGGGAATCTATCGTGCATAGGTGCATAAGTTATTGAGTGTAATTCTATTTGTTATTCTGAGTTGAATAATAAAAAGAGTGAGTGACTGGAGGACGTAGACTTATTAGAATTGAAACCTCGTTAAATCTTGGTGTTGTTTATTTTATTGCATTTTTATTTCCACTGCTTGAGAACTGGTTCTTCACTATTCTCACAATCAATCAAAAAATGTACAGCAATCGCACAACACTCAATTCACCCCCTTCTTCAGTGTCACTTGCACTTTCAAACCCGTAGGTAGTTTAGTAGTTTAGTAGCTTTTTCATTTTATTTTTGTAGTTTCATAGGGCTTTAGCTTTGTTTGGAGCTTTGGTGATGGAGATTGAGGGACTAACATAGTGCATGAAGTGTTTTTTGTGACTTTTCAGGCCCCCTAAAGTTAACCGAGTGAGTTTCAAGGAGCAAAAACGAGCAAAGGCAGCATGCCCGGGTGACATGGGCCAAACGATAGGGACCCGGGCGCGCAACCCATTTTTGAACACTTAGATTTTGTTTTTTAGAAACTTTTAAGATGGCAGTTTGCCCTTGTGACCCGGGCGAAAAAAAAGGCCTATCCGGGTGGGCGGACATCGTCCAAGGCGAGCATACATGAGCAAAAAAATCTGAAAAGTGCAAAAAAAAAATAAGCGTTACGGCAACACGGTCGGGTGACGACTCGAGCGAAATGCCAGGTATCCAGGAGGATAACCTCTAACCCGGGCGCGCAGTAGCATTTTGAACACTTAGTTTTTTTTTTTTCAAAATCTAAAAATCCCCCTTACTTTCAGTTTGCTCGGGAGACCCAGGCGAGAAGCGACCCTCCGGGCGAAACGCCCTCTGATCCGGACAGGTTGCTCGCTCACCCCCATGTCTCTCTTTCTTTCTCCCTTTTCTCTCCTTCTTCCTTCCTTCTTCCTCCTCTTCGTCATATCTTCATCTTCCTCCTCTCACTCTCAATCCCCAAATCCTCTCTACTCTCACAGTAACTTCATTTCTCTATAACTCCTTCATTAATCACTCAAATCCACTCCTATATTCACCAAAGTTATTAATTTTCCCTCCTCTTCAACTTCCATACCACAAATCTCTCTATATATATCACAACTCACATACCCAAAAACCCTAACCTCCATTAATACATACCTTCAAACTCAACAATGGCACTAAAACGACAAAGAGTGGGAACTAGTGCAAGGAATGAGCCTCAAAGCTTTGGATGTGATCCAACATACGGGTTAGTCTCCGTCGGTTTGCAAGAACAAAAGGTAAGTTTCAAAAAATTAAAATTGAGACATGTTACTCCCACTAGGTTCTTAGATCATAGATTGTTGCGTGCTTTGGGTGTGTATGATGAGACTAAGGAGTGCTTTAAATCTATGGGTATGCATTATTTTTTCACTATGGATGCTCCTACGTATCCAGATATTACATATGAGTTTATGTCAAGTTTTGAGATTGATAGGCTTAATCTTAATGCACTAGTTAGAGGTGTTAGTTTTTGTATGTTTAATGTCAATCGTTACGAAACGATTGAGGATTTTGGTGCTATTTTCAACTTAGCTAGTATGGGGTGTGCTAAACACCCAAAGGGTTTTGATGATGTTGCTCGGTGGTATGCTCTTACAGGTGTAGAATTGCAAAATTGGCAACAAGCCAAGGCAAACCTTATCCACCAACCCTCTACTAGAATTACTCACTGTTTTCTTACATGGACTATTTTTCGTCGATATGAACAACATGAGGTTCATACTAGAGAGATATGGTTCCTAGGAAGGCACTTGGTTAAAAATTCTTTCCCCTATCGTCTTCATCTTCACCATTTATTTGCTTTGCACTTGCATACTCAATGTAAAACCTATGCACATGTTGATCGACACAGCCAACCAATTGTGAACAATATTGTTTTTGGTGGCCTTATTACTTATGTTGCTAGTTATTACATCGCTGACTTTGAGTATCAATGGACCCCCGCTGTTGGGTCCCGAGCTTTGGATGCCCCCCACCTTAGCCTATGTGATTGGCTAGAGCTTATGGAGGGGGGCCGTATGATGTGGATTTTAAGTGTTACTCTCAAATAACAATCAAAACTCACGTGTGGATCACTTAAACTCCCACTCCTGGACGAATTTAATTGAAGACTAAGTAATTAGCACACTCCTGAAACTAATTAATTAGGATCTAAATTCAATCTTCACTCCTGAATTCACGAATTTATGAAGAAATCTTGAATAATTTAACTCCTTAAATTTGCACAAGAAAGAAAACGGATTTTTATTGAATAATCAATGAATAAAAGTAATATTGTTACATAGAATTCTTAGGCTATTTATAGGTAAATATCCTAAAAACTTGATAACAACCCCAAAAAGCCTAGACAACTTGCAATCAATCATAAAAGACATGCCCCTATGGTTTATCTATAAAACTGGATTCGCCACATAAGCACACATGCACAACTTGATCCTTATCTTGAATCATTTTGCGCAAATCCTAACAAACAAAAATCTATTCTAACAAACTACCTGCAAATGAAACAAACAACATATAATCTTCAATTTTATCTTGTGGAAGCTGGCCAAAAAGAAGCCCAATAACTTCTTCAAGATCACCAAAACATGCAATCAAGAAGCTTCACCATTTTCTTGCTTTTTCAAGAACACTTCCAAGAATGCATCTTTTAATCAAGAAACCTTTCAAGATTGAATCTTTTAATCAAGAAACATTCAAGAAACCATTCACCATGTTCCAAAGATACTTTTGAAGGAAAAATATACCTACAAAGACTCACACGCAATAAAGGAATGATGTCCAAAATGAGAAAAACCCTATCAAGTGAAGTGGGAAAAAACTCATGGACCAAACCAACTTCTTCCCTGGAACCACCATCTGTATCCATCCTATAAAGTGCTTAAATTAATAAATAATTATACATATTCAATGACGGACTAACATATTAAAAATTAACGCCTTACTCCACCAGTGTAATATATATAGTTGACTAATGGTGTTGGCTTAGGAAGCCACCATTAACATCTACAATGTCAAGTTCATTAACCATTGTCACCCATACCTGTTACTTATCTCTATCAAACCTAATTGGATTTATTACAAGGTTAATTGGCTCATCCACTTTTGGTTCAATATAGGATATCACACTTGTACTCAATTTCACACCATTCTCCCCTAATTTAAAAGAATTTGTCCTCAAATTCACATCATCATAGTAAGGTGAGATCTCCAATGTTGAAACTAGCACTCACATTACCATAATCATCAGGCAAATCAATTTTATAGGCATTGTCTCCATATGCTTCGACCACCTCAATAGGTCCATCAGCTCTAGGCATCAATTTATTCTTGCGTTTATGTGGAAAACACTTCTTTCTGAGATGAATCCATGCCAAATCACCAGGTTTGAAAACATGTTGAGTTCTATTCTTGTTAGATCGTCTCCTGTACACTTCATTCATCTTAGAAATCTTCTTTTTCACTACTTCACACGTTTTGTTGAAGACTTCACTTGTTTTTGCGCATCTACATGGATTTTGTCCCTAGCTAATGGAATTAGATCAATGGGCATATATGGATTGATTCCATACACAACTTCGAATGGGGAATGTCCTATGGTGGATGAAATAGCTCTGTTGTAAGCAAATTCAGCATGAAATAGTCGCACAACCAAATCTTTTTGCGTTTTACTGACAAGGTCACGCTGCAAAGTACCCAATGTTCTATTCGTGACTTCAGTCTGACCTTTTGTTTGAGGGTGATGAGAAGTACTAAAAAGCCGCTTGGTACCAACTATCTTCTACAAACACTTCCAAAAGTGACTCAAAAATTTCGACTCTCTGTCACTTACCACACTTATGGGAATTCCATTTAGCTTTACAATTTCTTTGAAGTATAGATCAGCAACATGTTGAACATCATTAGTCTTATTCATGGCCACAAAATGCGCCATCTTGGAAAATCTATCAACCACTGCCATTATTGAATCACGTCCCCTCTGTGTCCTAAGCAAGCTAATTATAAAATCCATACTGACACTATCCCAAGGTGTATCAGGAACTGGTAATGGAGTGTAAAGCCCTTAGACAAAAGTTGATTTCGCCCTTTGACATGTACCACACCTGGGAATGACAGATTGAATATCACCTATCATCTTAGGCCAATAGAAGTATTCACTCACCATGTCATAAGTCTTATGAACTCCAAAGTGTCTAGCAACTGCGCCACTATGAGCCTCCCTTATCAGCAATTCACGAACTCCACTCTTAAGAATGCATAGTTTGTTGTTCCTGAATAAGAAACAGTTAATTGTGTAGTTCCTTGCGGGGTGTTGATATTCTGTAGTAAAATCTAAATCACTGACATATAATTCCTTTAGGTGCTCAAATCCTAAGACTCTAGTATCAACCATAGCAAGCAGATATGACCTCCTTGATAAAGCATTAGCTACCACATTATTCTTGCCTTCCTTATACCTGGATGAAAAAGTGAAAAATTGGAGAAATTCCACCCACTTGCATGTCTGTGGTTGAGATTCTGTTGACCATTAATATATTTCAAGGCTTCATGATCTAAATGCGGAATAAAAGTTTTAGGGCGTAGATAGTGATACGAATATCAATGTCAATGAACAAAACTTCGAGGGTTTGATTGAAGGTGGAAAACAAGATGCAACCATGGGAGAGTTAGTGGCTTATGGAGACATAAGGCTTCTAGGGTTGGCTAGGGTGGATTTTTACGTGTGCATGGTAACATGTACAAGCTTTCTCACGTAAAAATCAAAGCAAGTATAATTAGTAGTTTAGGAGTGTTGAGCTATATGGTTTTTCTTCCCACTTCATTTGATAGGGTTTTACCATATGGTGTTTTGTGTTTTTCTTAGTTAGTTTATGAGTCATGGTTGATGGAATCAAACATGGGAAACACAAAATTGAAGGTTTCTTGAAATAAAGATTGAAGCTTAAAGGGTTTCTTGAAGTTCTTGAAAACGGAAGTCCATCAAAAATCAAAGGGAAATATAGCGAGTTATATGGCGGGATTTTTGAAAGATTTTTGAAGATTTGGGCAACGTTGTCAACGGTGATTTCCGTGTTGTTTGACTTGGTCAACTTGAGTTAGTTTTTCGGAAATATGGTCCTTAGATTTGTTTCTCAAAATATCTAAGATTTAGACTAGAAATCAGATTACAAAATATATGGTGCAAAGATTGTTCCGGTTTGTGGGAGATTATCTTGTTATCCTAATCTTAGTTTGTTATACCATAAATCTAGGGTAGTTAGGATTTGTTTATGATACTCGAATATTGTGTGCTTTGTTTAGCTATAAATAGGATGTAAAATACATCAATAAAATTCAGATTAGATTGATTGAAAAACACTTTGTTTTCCGGTTTTTATTGTTTCACGAAGTAAACAAAATTTTGAGGATTTCTTGTGAGGAATTCGACGAGTGAGTGGTGCTTTTGAGCTTTATCTCACGTGAGGATAGTTCTTAGGATTTGAGGGTGTTTTGCTTTAATCAAATTCTATCAAGTATTCGCCTTAGAAGTTCGAATTTGTGGTGCGTTGCTTTATCAATTTTGAAGTCTAAGATTATCTTGTGTGAGTAGCGTTTGTTTATAACAAAATTCACATCAGATAGTGAGACCAATGATCCAGTGCTCGAACAATGGCATAGAATTCTCGATCATAGTTGGAGTAATTCAATTTGCCGCCACTCAGCTTCTTGCTGAAATATGAAACAGGCTTCTTTTCCTTACTTAGAACTGCTCCAATGCCCACTCACTAGCATCACATTCAACCTCAAATAGCTTATCAAAATCAGGTAACACAAGGATAGGTGCATTGCAAAGTCTCTCTTTCACCTCATCAAAAGCCTCCTGAGCTCGTTGTTTCCATTTGAACTCACCTTTCTTCATGAATTCATTAATAAGAGCCATGATAGTAGAGAAATTTCGTATGAACCTTCTGTAGAAAGAAGCTAGACGATGAAAACTCCTGACTTCATGCACACTGGTAGGTATCTTCCAAGTTTTAACATCTTCAACTTTGGAGGGATCCACCATAATACCTGCGCCACAATACCTTATTCATTAACCTCATGAACGAACTAGGTGCATTGCATAGACCAAAAGGCATCACCAACCACTCATATAGACCCTGTTTAGTCTTAAAAGCAATCTTCCATTCATCTCCTTCATGAATTCTCATCTGATGATAGCCACTTCTCAGATCTATTTTCGAAAACATACTTGCGGCATGTAGTTAATCCAACATATCCTCAAGTTTAGGCATAGGAAATTTATACTTGATGGTTATGTTATTAACTGCCCTAGAATCAGTGCACATTCTCCAAGAGCCATCTTTCATAGGCACTAGTAAAGCAGGAACCGCGTATGGACTCATTGATTCTCGAACTAACCCTTTTTGCATCAATTCATCAATCTGGCGATGGAGTTCCTTAGATGCTTCAGGATCACATCTATAAGCAGGCTTATTAGGAATAGGTGCTCCAGGAGTAAAATCAATAGCATGTTTAATTCCTCGAATTGGGGGTAGTTCATCAGGCAACTCATCAGCAAACACATCAGCAAACTCTTCAAGATGAGCATAACCTTGACATTTAAAACATCTACTTCGATCTCCATATTCTGCTTTAGAAACCACCTTCTTTGGTTTTTCCCTTGAAGAGCTAGGAGGTGTAGTAACTATATATGGTTGTGGTGTTTGATTTGCTTTTGTGTTTTTACTCAAGTCCAGAGGAGTGTAGCTAGATTTACATGTGAAAGGCACAAAATTGCGTGTGGAATCCCTTTTGGCGTGTTTTTCCACCTTCAATGCCAATTTGCAGAGATCATCAAAAGTGTGATATTGAGCCAAATCAAGCTCCTTATCAATATTTTTGTTTTAGCCCTTCAAAAATCATGCCATTGTCATATGTTCTCGTTCCTCCAAGTCACAAAGCAAAGATAACCTTTCAAATTCCGCAATATAGTTATGCACACACATAGTCCCTTGGTATAGGGAAGTCAACTGGACATAATTTTGCTGATCAAAGTCAAAAGGCACATATTTGTCACGCAACTTCTTCTTAAGGTGAGACCAGGTGATGATTTTTACTTTGTTTTGGCGTTTTCTCCTGGCTTTAATGCCTTCATACCACAATCTTGCATTCTTAGCTAATTTGATGTAAGCAATTTTAAAGGTTCTTTTACCATCAAAAATTTTATACTCAACAATCTTCTCCACTTGTCTTTCCCATTCGAGATAGTCATCTGAGGAACCTTGGCCAGTGAAGTCATCAAGTTTAATGCCACGATCATCAAACTTAGGCTTCCCTTTGGGACGTTTTTAATGGGAAACTGAGGAGGAAGACGAGAGAGAACCTTCATTATCAACATCATCCCCACGAAAATAATGCACAGACTGTGGATCAAATTTGGGTTGTAATTCTGGTGCCAAAACATCAATGCAGACATTATCTTGTTTCTGTCTCACGTCCATAATTTGTAGTTTAGTCATCATTTCTTGTATTAGCTTCCCTCCTGATGGATCGAAGAGAACACTAAAATTTGATACCAAATTGATGTGGATTTTAAGTGTTACTCTCAAATAACACTCAAAACTCACGTGTGGATCAATTAAATTCCCACTCCTAGACGAATTTAGTTGAAGACTAACTAATTAGCACACTCCTGAAACTAATTAATTAGGATGTAAATTCGATCTTCACTCTGAATTCACGAATTTATGAAGAAATCTTGAACAATTTAACTTCTTAAGTTTGCGCAAGAAAGATTTTTATTGAAGAATCAATGAATAAAACTTATATTGTTACATTTCTTAGGCTATTTATAGGTAAATATCCTCACAACTTAATCACAACCCTAACTAATCTAGGCAAATTGCAAACAATCACAAAAGACACACCCCTATGGTTTATCCACAAAACTGGATTTGCCACACAAGCACACATGCAAAACTTGATCCTTATCTTGAATCATTTTGCACAAATCCTAAAAAACAAAAATCTATTCTAGCAAACTACCTAGAAATGAAATAAACAACATAAAATCTTCAATTTTATCCTATGGAAGCTCTCTAAAAAGAAGCCCAAGAACGTCTTCAAGATCGCTAAAACCTGGAATAAAGAAGCTTCACAATTTTCTTGATTTTTCAAGAACCCTTCCAAGAATGCACCTTTTCATCAAGAAACCTTCCAAGATTGAATCTTTTAATCAAGAAACATTCAAGAAACCATTCAACATGCTCCAAAGATACTTTTGAAGGAAAACTCTACCTAAAAAGACTTACTCACAATAAAGCAGTGATGTACAAAATGAAAAAAACTGTATCATGTGAAGTGGGGAAAAGTTCATGGACCAAACCAACTTGTTCCCTGGAACCACCATCTGTATCCATCCTGTAAATTGCATAAATTAATATCTAATTAGACATATTCAATGACGGACTAACATATTAAAAATTAACACCTTACTCCACCAGTGCAATATATAAGTGACTAATGGTGTTGGCTTAGGAAGTCACCATTAACATCCACAGTGTTAAGTTCCTTAACCATTGTCACCCATACATGTGATTTATCTCTAACAGACCCAATAGGATTTATTATAAGGTTGATTGGTTCATCCACTATTGGTTTAATACAAGATATCTCACTTGTGCTCAAATTCACATCACCGTATTCGATGGTACATTAGGCAATCTAGCAGGGTTTCTGTTATTCTTCCTAACTCTTCATTGAATGGATTGCTGCGTGATCAACAATTACTATGCCCTTGAATGGCAGTGCTGCCGCTCGTACAATAGGTAAATAGACATACTTCCAACGTCGACCAGGTCAATCTTCCAAGTCCGAGCCATATCAGCGATAGTAGGAGCCACAACAGCAGCAACCTCCCACGGACCCAGTCCCCTGGCAGGTGTAGATGAACCTGCTTCAGAACCAATTTAACAACTGCTAGCGACAGTAGTAGCAGTTCATACAAAGGTTCGATACCTTTAAGCAGGGCCACTATCTTGTCATGTACCCGATCTGTGATCACTGTGCCTGCATAGGCGTGGTGCCTTCTGCTGGCCCTCACCCTTCATGGAACACCTTTAACCCTAGAGAGGGGACCAGTGGAGCTTGGGGGAGGTATGTTTTGTTTGCTTTCTTAATATAGTTTTTATTATAGTTTTTATTTCTTTCTTAGGATAGTCATATGGTTTGTACTACTTGTTAGAAGTAGGAGTTTACATATGACGAAAATAAAATGTACTACTTTCATAGGATAGAATTTTGTTTTAGTAGTTAGTAGTGGAATTGTTAAACTTTATGAAAGGTGACTTCCCTGTGCCCTACATTTTTATTTAAAATGTTTTTGATTGATTTGGGCATGTGATGAGTTATGTTTTGGGAATTGTCAACTCGGACTTGAACTTGGTTAGCATGAAGTTATTTCATATCTTTCCATATAGCCATATGTAGTGTGGAGGCTTAAACTGTGTTAGCGGGAGGATTTAAGCCACATACATTACTATATGCTTATTTCTTTTCTTTTGTGCTTAGTTCCTGGTGCTTGTATGATCCATGTTTTGGCTTTCGACCCTAGTAGTTTGGCTTTGGTATGTTTCATGTTGCAAATGATAAAAGGCATTTATTTCTTTTAGGAGCTTTTAGATTTTAGGTATTCCATCATAAATTTTCCCTTGATCCCTGTTTTGAGCTTTTTGCCTTTCATTTGCATTTTAGCCACATTACAACCCTTTTAAGCCATGTTTCATTGATTGATATATACCTAAGCTTGGCTTGGGGGAGTATGGAGTTGTTGTGTTGTTATTGTGCATTTGTTGGAAGTTTTGGGAAGATGTTGGAAAAGAAAATGTTGTAATAAATGTTTAAAGTTCAATAATAGGTTTCAAAATAAGGCTCTGCATACAAATGTCTGGGTTAGTCTATGCAATGAAGAATTGGAAAGTTTATATCTTATATTTAGCCTAGTTATGTATGTGTGATGATTTTGTCTATGTTATGTTATTTTAGCAAAGACATGTCATTAAGAGTCGTGAGCCTAAGTTTTGTAAATTTGAAAGTTGAAAAAAGGAATTGAGAAATGAGAAATGAAAAGAAAAAAATTGAAAAAAAAAAGTTGAAAATCAAAAGAAAAAAAGAAAGAAAGCTTGCGTGCATTGGTGGTGTTGAATTGAAAGTTTGATGGTGTGATGTAAATTTCATGAGATTTGGTTTGATTGAGTTGAATGTTGGAGTTATTGATGATGTTGCTCACTTTCATATGCGTATAGCCCGCATTTAACACCACATTATCTCAAATTTATCCTACCCATCACCCTAGCCACGTTACAAGCTTAAGAAGACCTTTTTGATCGTCATGTAGATGTTTTTAGTTCTTGTGAAGTGAGTCAACTACCCAGGCTACTGAGTATTACTTGCATTTCGAGTCGACTTTTTCACTAAGTTGAGTGACTACCCTTAAACACTTGCATGAGGTGTGAGATATGGGTTGGTTTCACGAATTTTGCGTTCAAACAATTTTTACATTTGCATTCCTTATTTGGGATTAAGGGTGAGCTTCATTGTTTTATGCTCAATTATAAGAGTGGAGTGACATCAAGTGAGCTACTCAAGTCATCGGCTTCTATATATTACATGGCTGGCTTTATGATTTAGATTTAAGTGGATGGCGGTCAAGGAATCTTACATACTCGGAGTTGCTTGAGTTGATTGTGTTTTGCAAAGTTAAAGGGGTGAAGTCATCCTTTGTTTAGTTGTTTGCTTGAGGAAAATAAAGGGTTTAGCTTGGGGGAGTTTTATAAGTTAATATTTTATGCATTTTTGTGTTCTTTATACTAACTTTTTGTATTTCGAGTTCTTTTTGTGTTCTATATAAGATTTTGCAAGAAATGATGATTTATTGTTATATTCTGAGCCATTTGAAGCATTTGAAGAGTTAGTAGAGAGTTTGAATTTATTTGGGGATCTTTACTAAGGATTAGGAGTGTTAAATAAGCGTTAAAGAAATAATTAGAAGAAAACGAGTGAAGAAATCAAAGAACGAAGTTGTCAGGCAGTTCGCCCAGGTGGGTGGCGTTTCGCCCGAGTGACCCGAGCGGGCTGCTCCGAGGCCTTTACCACGCGTTTTTTCTCTACTTTTGGGCTTTAGTATATAATTAGTTTTAATCCTAAGAAGTTATACGAACTCATTATAATAATTTTAGTTTTCTAGCCCTAGTTTTCACTCTCTAGGTTGTGAACACATTCAATTCAATATAATTCAGATTTTCATTCAACTTTTCTTTTATTCTTTTAATTCATGTTTTTAGTTATGTTTTTGTTTTAGTTTATATTTTTAGTTTTTAGTTTAGTTTTAGATTTTATTAATTGTCTTGTGCCCTAATTTTATGTTCTTGATTAGTTTAGTTGTTTTTTATTAATTTGTTATTTTTTAATTTTGTTTCTAGTTTTGGTTTCTTTTGTTGATTTAACTTCTTTATTTTAGTTATGTGTGAGTAGTTCATTTTCTAGGGCTAGGGCATCCTTGGATCAATTCCATTGCTTTTTTTCATGATTAATTAACATGATTGTTGATGTTTCTAAATTCCTATTGTCAATTTATATTGCTCTCAATTAAATTTTGGCCGGGTTTTATAGTTAGTTTGATATTGCCGAAATCGAAGCCGAGAGGTAAGATTACCACAATTAGATCAGAGGGATAATAGGCAAAACGAGTCTAAATAAGAGAGAGCCATTAGAAGAGTTCAGAACGAGACTAGATTCAAGAGAATTAGTGAGCCTTAGTTCAGGAAGTCAATAATTTGACAATTAATTGTTGTTTAATTGATTGGTTGGTATGTGGTGAACCGATGTCCTAGGCATAGCTTTTTAGATTAGAGTTAGTACAATTTTGTTGCTTCCTTGTGGATTTGATCCCTACTTCCCTTACTACTTTAGTTGGAGTTGTAGGATATTTTTGATAGGTATAATACTTTCCCTTTCAAACTTCCATTCATATTTTTGGCTTGTTTCATTGCTTTTCCCTCCCATGTTTCATTGGAAACCCTTTTGTTGACCTCCTGTTGAATTCCCTTTGAATTGAGACCCTTGCCCTTCCTTTCTCTTACCCTTAGAGAAACACTCATACTCACGACGTCCAAGATTGTTTCACAAATGACAAGTCACTGGGTTCCTAACACAGTCCTTGCCTGCGGCGGCAACAAGGGTGGCAAGCGACAACACAAGGGGGCGCCCGAAGAGGACGAGCGAAGAAATCGATGTTTTTTTTTCCAGAATTTTCAAACACTTCCCCTTTTTTTTTCAAAATCCTAATTCACTAAAGATGCAAATTAAATCAGAAATTTTTGGTTTTAAGGGGTATTTATAGGCCCAAAGTAGGTTTTGGTGCAATTACATTAATATCCTTAATGTTTGAAATACTTTTGTGCCCTTGTTTAAAACTAATATAGGAAACTCTAAAAATTCTATTTTTAGAAACTTTTCAAGATATTTTATAAAACTTAAAGTGACATGAAATATAATTTATGAACTTAAGAAAATATAAAACAATTATTTCAAATAACAATTAATTTAACTTCTTTCTTTATTGAGCTTAAATTTTCAATAAAGTCACTAAAAATATACATACAAAATATGAAATTAACTTCTTAAAATACGTGAAAATATGAGGTATTATAGTCTAACCCCCCTTAAAAGAAGTTCCGTCCCGAAACTTTATGTAAATTATTGTATGGAACTTGAATAGAGACTACTTTTACTTTAAAACTTATCAATTTTATCCTATGTTGTTTTAGACTTTAGACATTTAACTCAACGTTTCCTCGACAACTTTTAGTAAGCAGACATAAAACTTTACTAAAAGACCTAAAAACTTACAAAATTTCGGGTACAAACACGCGAAATTATATCGCACTCTACCTCCCTTAAGAATCGAGTTACGTCCTCGTTACTCTACTAACCTAAAATAACTCTAGGTACTTTTCTCTCCTCATATCCTCAACTTCACATGTTGCTTCTTCTATTTTTTGGATAGACCACAACACCATCACTATTTTGACACTTTTCCTATGAGTATCTGGAACCTTACTATCAAGTATTTTAATTGACTTCTCTTCATATGTTAAAATTCATTAGTGGAAAAAACGTCATAGGTACTGGGCAAAAAAGGGGTTTAGGTTACGGTCATCGTGGTTAGCTAAAGTGCGTTGCATATTCTTTTAGGTAACGGGCGGCTAGCGTTACCTTAACTTTAACTAGGTTACGGGCTGTATTGTGCCCGTTACCTAAAACCAGACTTTAGGTTACGGGCATGTACTTCAGCCCGCTACCTAAAGGTGGGTAAAGGTAACGAATGTTGGTTTGTGCTCGTTACCTAAAATACTTTTAGGTAATCCAATATTTAATGCCTGTAACCTATATTTTGTTTGACCTATTCTACAAACCATTTTCAAGTAACACCCTGTAGTATGGCCCGTTAATTAAAATATAATGTTTTTTATTTACTATTTGCTATATTTTGGCTCTACCACATCAATTCAATTCTATTATTGCAATTCAACCTTCATAATCCATATATAACTTGAAAAGTTCAACCCAATGCATTCACTACCACATTCAACCATATATACCACAAACATTAACCAAATTAGTTATGCTTGCTTTTAAATCAACAAGCACATATCTAAATATCATTAATATTGAAATTAAAACTCAATATAATTTCGTACAAAACATAGGTTACCAAGTAAAGCAGTTAATTTTTCATTATTTAAAATTCATAAGCTTAACGTACATAAGTAAATGAAAGCTAACTTAATTATACATTCAAACTTATTTCACCAAATAGTTAGTTCGAAAGAACTTTGCCCATTGTTCTCGTAGTTCTTTCATTTCTTCTTCATTGTAGGCTTCACTTCTGGGCACATAATCCTTCATCAAAAAGTTTAAAAAAAATTGAATAAGGTGTTTGTAAAACGTGAAAAAGTACTCCGTATATACTTTCAAATAAAACTCAAGCAACATGGCATAATGTTTTTTTTTTTCAAATACAATAACAATACAAAAGTAAATAAAAAGAAAACAAATTAGAAACATAGAGCATTTGCTAACCTCTTTTAGGTCACCTTTGCATCCACCATGTCTATCAACTACGTCATACATGAATTTCATGACGCAGTATCCACAATCAAGACCACCTTTTCGTTGGGGGTACTACTTATTGAATAATCAAGATGGTTATAATATATCGAAGAAATTGTTGTTTATACAGAAGTCAAAACTCTAATTTGTGTACAAACCTCCATCCATTTGTATTGTAGCTTTGTCGATATATTTTGTAATGTAGGCCCTTTCATAATTGATTTGTAAAACAAGTATACACTAAAACCATTTACATAATAAAGATTAGGAAATACACTAGTTTGCTATATACATATATATCATACAGATAATGTAAATAAGACACATTTTCACTTTATCAAAACAAATTCATACAGCACAACCAACGACATGGGTCAGGACCTTCGAGCGGTAGAGGGTCAAACACATATCCCGATCCTAATGTCAAGTCTAATACAACAAGAACCCAATGGCCACTACATAGGACATAAAAGTTTGTATTTAAAATAACTTAGAATAGCTTAATAGTAAGGGACATTTAAATTAATTATTGACTTTACTTACCACTGAATGAATGTTAAGTAAAGTCTCCACCTGTCACCACCCTTAAATCCCCACCACTACCTTCTTCAATCTGACACCACCATTACCGAAAAAAGAAACAAAAATCCACCAAAATCCTACAAAATATACCAAACACTAACGGAAAACCCACAAAACTAAGGCCCTGTTCTCCTAGTCTTATTTTTACTTATTTTCATCAAAAATAAGTTTAGTTCAGCAAAAATAAGTTCAGTTCAGCAAAAATAAGTTCATCTTAGCAAAAAAAAGTTCAGATCAGCAAAAAAAAAGTTCAGATCAGCAAAAAAAAAGTTCAGATCAACAAAAATAAGTTCAGTTCAGCAAAAATAAGTTCAGATCAGCAAAAATAAGTTCAGTTCAACAAAAATAAGTTCAGTTAAAAAAAACAAAAATCTATATGTATTATGCAAATTAATTTAAACATGGATATTTATATGTGCACATCTTTTTAAATGAGAAATTATGATATAAAAACAGTAGAAAATAATTTTAAAAATATTACCATTTTCGAAGAGAATAGGCATTGTATGGAAATAATATGTAAATAAAATATTTACATATGATTTTATATTTTTGATGGAAAATTGGAAATACATTATTTTATATGAAAATAAATATATGTTAATATAGGTATATGATAATATTATAATGCATGGAAACCATATGATACTAAAAGAAGAAGATAAAATATTGTGCGTCCCTTTGTCCATAAAATTCTTGAAATTTGAGGAAAAAAAATAAGATTATATATAATTTAGAGATTATAATAAATCAATTATTTTCACCTAAATAAAATTCAATTATAGTATATATATGATACAAGTGCGAGCATCAGTGATATTAATTATATTGATGAAATAAGTGATGGCTACTTCGAAGGTGGTGATATCAATGGTGATATCATTGGTAAGGATGCAACCATAGGTGAAATATCAACCATATGGGTGCATCAAGGGTAGGGATTTGCGTGTGCATGGTCACAAGTCAATATTATGGCACGCAAATCAAGGCAAGAATGGGGGATTTGGGGAACAAGATGGTTTTTACCTATGAGTTTTTTCCCACAGGGTTTTTCTCATTTTTGGCATTGAGTCTTTTAATTCTTGGTGAGTCTTGATCATCATAATTATGCTAAAATGC
This sequence comes from Suaeda aralocaspica, assembly GCA_016808085.1. NCBI lineage: Eukaryota > Viridiplantae > Streptophyta > Magnoliopsida > Caryophyllales > Amaranthaceae > Suaeda > Suaeda aralocaspica. The sequence goes on from PYUH01000534.1 coordinate 361,058, forward strand.
ATGGAAGACAGGTTCTTGAAGGTTTCTTGACTAAAAGATTGGATCATGAAGCATTTCTTGAAGTTCTTGAAAGTTCTTGAAAATTGACGCAAAAATGGGCGTTACTTGGGGCATGTATTTTGCGATTTTTCCAAGATCTTGGGCAGCAAGTATTCTTGTAATTTTTAGCTTAAAATCTGATGATTATCTTGTTAATTAGTTATTTAGATAAGTTGTTAGCATATTTTATTGATTTGTTAGTTAGTTAGAGTTTGTTAGACAAGATAAGATCAAGTGCAAGTTGCATGATGAGGTGGCATACTTATCTTGTTGTGTGTGTGTTGTAGGGGACGAAATTCCTAGTCTTAGGCGTGTTTATTTGGTCTATTTTAGTTCGGATTTTGTTGTTGATTACACCTATAAATAATCTCAACATTATGATGTAATAAATTAAGTTGGAGTTGAATAAAAAAAATTGTTTGTTTACTTGAAAACAAAATCCAAAAAAAAATTAAGAGTTGGTGATTAATTTCTTTATACTCTTGTGATTTAATAGTAGCTTTGAGGGTGCTTAAGCTTTAATCAAAGGACTAATTAATCAACCTAAAATTGAGAATCTTGGTGACTTGGTCTTTATAGGTTCGAAATTTTAGTCTGTTCCCTTGTAAGTTTTTATTTACACGAAAATTCACATCAAATTTTGTGCTCTCGTTGAGAGGTCCTTTATACTCAAGTGCTCATTAATTAATCAAAACACTTGAACAACATTGCAATGGCAAGTGGTGGTGACGAAGTTCCTGCAAATTTTGAAAGATGATTGTCCTTAGAACAAGCCAGAGAAATCCGATGGGACACTGAAATTAGAGTAATGCGAACCATGTTGGAAGAAGTAATGAATCTTGTATTAAGTAGTTCGAAAAACAAGAAAAAGGGTCACACAATTGATGAAAGTGACGCAAGTTCAAGTGATGAAAATACCAGCAGGAGTGCACGCAAGCCTAGGCGTGAATATGACACCAGTTCTAGTGAAGAAGATGACCGAAACAGGCATAGGAGGTGTGACAAACAGAGGGATGATGATCGTAGTTTAAAGTTGGACGTTCCTGAATTCAACGGCAGTTTAGATCCATAAATTTTCCTTGATTGGCTGAGGAGAAACGAAAGGAATTTTAATTACAAGGAGTATGATTATCATAAGGCCTTCAGAGTGGCAGAATTAAACTAACATCTTATGCTAACATGTGGTTTGAAGGATTACCAAGAAAACGCAAAAAGGAAGGAAGATCGAAAATTTGCTCTTGGCGCAAATTGAAAAGGAAATTGAGGAAAAAATTTGTACCACATGAATATGAACAAAACAATTTCCTAAAGATGCATACCTTGAAACAGGGATAGCAAAGTGTTAAAGAGTACATCAATGCTTTCGAAAAATTACTGATATTGTGTGATCTAGAAGAAAAGGAAGATCATAAGGTTGCACGGTTTGTGGCAGGCCTGGATGGATCCATTAGGGAAAAAGTAGAATTACAACCCTATAAGACCTATGATGAGATCTGTAAAGTGCCACTCAGGGTAGAAAAACATGGGAATTCAATGAAGCCAAAAGCATTCTTTAAATCCTATGAGTCCAAGAAGGAGGTTGTGTATTCCCAACCAGCTAGTGCTAAACTTAAGTTCGACAATGATAAAAGGGAAGCCACTCCAATAACACCACTGACAATTCCTGAAGACAACAGGAAGTGTTGTAAGTGTCAAGGAGTAGGACACATACAAAAAAGTTGCCCATACTCCAGAGTTATCACTGCTAGGGAAGCAAAGGAAATCGAAGATGCCTACTTAGATGTTCTACTTGAAGAAGGGGAGGACGAAGATATTGATTCCCAAGAACAACAAAGCAGCAATGATATGGAAGAAGTAGAGGCAAAAACACAGGGTCAAGCATTGTTTCACAAGATGGTTCTTCAGTCTAAACCTGTGCCAATTGAAGAGAACTAGAGGGACAGAATTTTCGTGACCAGGTTTAATGTACAGGGCAGGCTGTATGATGTGATAATTGACAGTGGCAACTGTACTAATGTGGTCTGTACCCTATTGATTCAGAAATTGAATCACCCCACATACAATCATCCTCAATCTTACAAGTTACATTGGCTAAGCAACACCAGTGATGTCAAAGTGACTAAGCAGGCCCTTATAAATTTCAAGATTGGTAAATTTGAGTATTCTGTGATATGTGATGTTTGTCCAATGGATGCCTGTCATATATTGCTTGGTAGACCCTGGCAATATGATCGATTTTTGAAGTATGATGGAAGAACAAACGTCTATATCATCAGGAAACNAGTTGGATACTAAGATAACAAAGTATTCCTTCCAATGATCCCTCTTTCACTATTTCCGATTTCATCCTCTCGAAGTCCCTACACAGTTGGTCAGCGAGCACTAGAGAGTTCCTTCGATGCTTCGTTTTACGACTTAGAGCTTCAACTGCCACATTAGCCTTCCCTTCAAGATATTAGATATCTAAATCATAATCCTTCATTAATTGAAGCTATCTCCTTTGTCGCATGTTCAAATCCATTTGAGTGAAAAAGTACTTTAAGCTCTTGTGGTCCGTGTGGATTCTACATTTCACCCCATACAAGTAGGTTCTCCATATTTTCAAGNCGAGTTATATGGCTCCCAGGTGTTTTCCAAATTGATTTGAGAAGTGGATATCATTAGATACGCAAGAGGGAAGGGGATGGATGGAAAAAAACTTTTAAAACCAAATTGGGTCTCTATGAGTGCAGAAACAATGGAGATCATCTGCAGCATCTAAGACAGGTTTTTGA
>PYUH01000535.1:23895-34410 GCA_016808085.1 Suaeda aralocaspica
TTGTTGTTGGTGGTGGTGTTGTTGTTGTTTTTGTTGTTGTTGTTGTTGTAGTTGTTGTCGCTGTTGTTGTTGGTGGTGTTGTTGTTGTTGTTGATGTTGTTGTTGTTGTTGTTGTTGTTGTTTTTGTTGTTGTTGTTGTTGTTGTGGTTGTTGTTGTTGTTGTTGCTGTTTTTGTTTTTGTTTTTGTTTTTGTTTTTGTTGTTGTTGTTGTTGTTGTTGTTGTTATTATTTTAGCACTAGTTTAGTGTTACATAAAGTTATAAATATGATACATAATGTTTATGAAAGTGTTACTAAGGTTAACGGATATGATACTTAAAGTATAAAGTGTTACCTATAGTATTCAATGTAACACTTTCAAAATGTNTTAACATTTTCAAAATATTACAACATATTTTAAAAAGTGATGGCAAAGTAGTTTTTAGTAACACTTTTTCAAAGTGATACCATTGAACTTAAAAAGTGTTACCTTTGAGAATAGGTATAACGAGCAGATGTTTCACTTGAAAAGTCTTACTCATTGTCTAAGGAAACACTTTTAATCCTTTATGTAACACTTTAAGGGTGCTACCTAATGTCATTTATGTTGTAGTGAATGATCACATATNAAAGGAAGAGAATGAAAGAAGGGAGATCTAAGATCACTTCTAGGCGCAAATTGATGACTGAGGAAACTATTTGTCCCTCAGGAATACGAGCAAAATAACTTCCTAAAGATACATGCTTTGAAACAAAACTCAAAAAGTGTTGAAGAATACATCAATGAGTTTGAGAACATGGTCATCATATGTGATGTTGAAGAGAAGGAGGATCACAAGGTGGCTAGATTTGTTGCAGGGCTTGATGAATCTATCAAGGAGAAAGTAGAATTGCAACCCTATTGGACTTTTGATGAAATTTTCAAATTAGCCTTGAGAGTTGAGAAGCAAGGGCACTCAAAAAAGTCCAAGACTTTCTTCAAAAGTAACAAATCTAAGAAGGAGAAAGAGGCAGTGTTTGCGCACAACACTAAACCAAGGGTGGAAGTTGGCGAAAAATCTAGGGTCATTACTCCTACTAAGTTGGCGAAAAATCTAAGAAGGAGAAAGAGGTAGTGTTCACGCACAATAAAAATAATAACACGTAAAATAAGTAGTCATAATTATTTTTAATGCATCTAAATATTGTATGATGATCTTAGGAAATGACTATAATGTTTTATGATCAAAATATGATATTTAGAAGGGTTTTTAAGTGTTTTTAAGAAATTTTATAAAGCTGTCATTTTTGGAAAATTATCGAAACTCAAGTGTTTTGCGAAAGAAAAATCAAACTAAAGTATGGAATTGAATAGTGACCATATAGGGAACGTTTTGGACAAGTTTCCAACATAAAAAGTTAGTTTAGAGTTGTTGTAGAGGTTAGTCAACAAGGTTTTAATTTAATTTCAATTTTCTCTATGTAGGAGAATTCGACCTAGTTTACTTTTAGGAGTTGTGGCGGATCACCACTACTATACAAGGTACGTAAGTGCTAAAGGCGAAGTAAAAGTAGATTTTATGCTTGGTTGATGACTTTACATGTTATGAATGTGTATATGAATTGTTACTTAGTTGACTTGCATGAAAAGTATGCTAGTATGAAAGTATAATTTTCATAGTGTTTTAACATTCCACTTTTATAGCATTATTAATTTATCATGAGTAAATGGAATGTTAAATTATGTCTAAAGTTGGCCAATAGTTAATAAAGAAGAAAGGAAAGTTAGTTAAGTTGATTAGTTACTTAATCAACAAGAAAGGTAGTTGTGAAATTTTATTCACATGATTATTAGAAGTTAATGAGCAAATATTTATGTACATGTAGCCACTCACTGTTTAATGTTTGGTCAAGGAAAAGGAAATTAGTCAGCCACTCACAGTTGATGTGTGGTAAAGGAAGTTTAGTTTAATTAAAGGACACACAAGATTATTTTTAGAATCACTTTAAACCAGTTAATCACGTAAAGTGAAAGAGGATTCGCACCGAAACTCTTGAAACGTATATACCTTGAATATGAACAATGAGGGGAGTCGTATGGAACAATGATCTATGACTTCTAATTGGGGTACCAGTTAATGATCTATGACATAGTTAATACCTTCTTGGAGTTGCTCCCAAGTTTGTGCCCAATAGGGCAAATTTAAAGGGAAGGAAACTCGTTCGATGCGAAATCCAAAGTTTAAATATAATAAATAATTTTATTTGAGTTGATTCTATGCACAGGTGAAGAGTTGTCAACGGTAAGAAGTATGTTTGTTATACTTTTATTTTATTTATATTATTAATCATCTTTTGCATAGTTTTTGGTATTTAAGTACTCAGCTTTGCTGATTGTGTGTTTTTGTGAGCATGGCTTTGTCTTGGACTTGGCCCTGCGATGACCCACTTGATGGCGAGTAGTTGTCTAGAATAAGAGAAAGCTACATGTAAAAGTGGGCATAAGTCAATCATGCTGGGCTGGAGTGAGAGTGCTTGCATTGTAGTTTTCGTAGTTGATGGACTTGTTAGTTTTATTATTTTTGATGTTGACTTATTGTTTTGAAGTTTAAAGTTTATTTAGTTTTGAAGGGCCATTATGATGGTTCCGAAGTGTAGTCAAGATCTATTTTGGTTTTCTTTTAGTTTTTGACTTCGTTTGTTTTGAGTTTATTTTTTAAGTTTTACTTTGAATTTTAATTTGGTTTTGGTTTTTTTAAAGGCTTCCGATGTACTACTTTATAAAAGCCTTAGTTGTTTTCACGGTGGCGATAATACTTTGGTTTTTCCTAGTTAATTAGAAGTTTTTATAATTATTATTCTTTATTTATATTATAATATTTTCCGGAAAATCTAGAGAAGGAAGTTAAGAAATTCCAGGGTGTTACAACAGGTTTCGAGTTCAAATCTCTTTGCTCACTATTAATTTTTTAATGAGAGTTGTTTACCAAAATTATGTCTTGTTGGCAAGTAAACTGTGCCATTTCATTAAGCTCAAAACATGTGGGATGGTGCCACATGGGTGCCAAGTCATTGTATGCATTTAAGCAAGTGAAACGTCGCGAATAACTATGTTTTGTCTTGCGACGCGATTCACGGCTTAAAAGTCTAAAATTAAATTAGCAATAAAATTATTATAAATAAAATGTATAGCTTAATAATTAAAGTAAAATATTTTTGTTGTATTAAAAAATGAATATCTACTAAAATCATCAAAATCTCGTGCAATAGTAGCCAACTTTAAAATATTGAGATCCCATATAATAGATTTATATTTAAACTATCAAAATCCCGTGCAATAGTAGGCAACTTTAAATATTGGTATTCCGTTGAATAATAGTACACTTTAAATATAGGAATCTCGTATAATGATAATAAAAATTGGGCTATTGAGGTCCTGTGAAATATTAGTAAATTTTGACAAAATTGACATGAAACTATTTTACTAAAATAATAAAAAAAATATTACTATTCAAAAAATAAAAAAAATATAAAAAAAAAAAAACTAAATCATCTATGACTTGTTTTTTTATTATTATTTTGCATGTGATACCAAAATAAATAAATCAACAAAATCATCAAAATCTCGTGCAATAGTAGTCAACTTTAAATATTGAGATCCCATGTAATAATTTTATATTTGAACTATCAAAACTCCGTGCAATAGTAACCAACTTTAAAATATTGATGTCTCTACTTTTACAAGTAAAGCTTTTCTCCAAGTTTTCTCTCTAGCCTTCGCGTTGACTTTTCTTGTTGTTGATTTTTCCGGTGGTTTTCGCCGGGAAACGGCCACAATGGCCAAGCGAAAGAAGCCTACTACCCCACAGCCATCTCTACCTTCCTCCACTCTCCCATCTAAAGAACTACAAAACCTTCGTAAATCGGGTATTTCACCTCCATCCACCATTGATGAAGCTGAAGAAATGGTGACGCCACCACCCCCACTTGGTGCACCCTTCCACTGGTCAAGTGAGTGAGGAGCAATTACGTGTTATTGAAGATTATAACAAGCTTGACTCAAATCGCGGAATTGTGGAAACTACTGAAACAGAGGAGGTTATTGTTCCATTAGTTTCTACTACTCTAAACAACAATGGTGGGGATTCGACTTTCTCAGGGCCTTCTCCGGTGGAGGATAAGGAATCGGCTAGGCTTTTCAAAGGTAAATTTGCTACTAAAGGTGTGTCGTTGTCTTTTTTTTCCCCTGTTCTCAAAGATGGGAAGAAGGTTGCCAAATTGCAGGAGTCTGAGCTTGCTAAAGGTAATCCTAAATGGCAAAGTGCTATTGTCTTTTATGTGGTAGGTTATTCTCCTACAATTGGTGTTGTTTCTCGTAATTTTGTCCGAAATTAGACAAACATTGCTAAGTGTACTATTTTTTGGCATGAGGATGGATGGTGAATTTCCAATCTAAAGATGATATGCACTCTATTTTGTATGATGGTCCACATATGTTTTATGGGAAACCTGCTATTATGAAGGCATGGAGTGCTAATTTTGATTTTCATAAGGAAATATTGAGAGTTATTCCTTTGTGCGTTAAGTTGCCTAATCTTCCTTTGAATTGCTGGACTTCTGATACTCTTAGTAGAATTGCCAGTACTTTGGGAGTTCTTGTTTGTGCTGATGAATGTACTTCTAGGCAGTCGCGTGTGTCTTATTCTAGGCTTTTGATAGAGATAGATGTTACTCAGGCTTTGCCTAACACTATTTCTATTGAGTTGCCTGATGGTACTGTTCAGGATCACAAAGTTGCTTATGAATGGACACCTCCTTTTTGTGAGAGTTGTAACAAGGTGGGGCATGATTGCTCTAAAAAGAAGCTACCACTTGTCAAAAAGGTGTGGGTTCCTAAGAAGAAGGCTGATGACACCTAGGTGCCTCAAGCTGTTGCTGATGTGGTGCCTATGGAGACTGCTTCAGTGGTTGATGGAGAGGGATGGCAGGAAGTGGGGGAAAAAGTCCAAAAGCAGGGCAAAAAGTGCTACAAATCCTCATTTAGGCTCCAATACTGCTCAGGCTAATTCTTTTGAGATCTTTCGCTCTAAAAATGAGATTCTTCAGGACGCAGGGCAACCTATTGAGGGTGATGGAAATCCCTCTCGGGGAGGATGATCATTACAACTTGGAATGTTAGGGTCTAAATGACCCTAATAAAGTAACTGAGGTTAAAAGGTTACTTAAGAATAAATCAATAGATGTTATAGGCCTGTTAGAGACTAGAGTTAAACCTCATAATAATGGTTCTATTCAAAGGAAGTTTGGATCTCATTGGACTTAGGTGACTAATGGCAGTTGCTCTTAGAGGGGTAGGATCTGGGTAGGATGGAAGAGTGATAAAGTCACTTTGACTGTTTTAACTATGCATGCGCAGTTTATACATTGTCATGTTAGTTCTAAAGATCAACAGCAGCAGCTTTTTCTCAATTATGGTGTATGGCCTGCATACTGTGCCTACTAGGTTAGAGTTGTGGAGGGGTCTTTTGACTTTAGATGTTACTTCTCTACTTTGGTTGGCAACTGGTCATTATAATACTATGTTGTCGGTAGATGACAACATTAATGGTTCTAATGTGACTGCTCATGAGATTAATGACTTTAATCAGTTTATTATTGATTTGGAAGCTATGCCTATTAAAAGTAAAGGATGTTATTACTCTTGGTCTAACAAAGCTCATGATGGGCTAAGAATATGGTCAAGGACTGATTGGGGTATTTTGAATCAATTGTGGGTGAATGTTTATGGAAATGTGGAGGCTATGCATCTATCACCTTCTCTGTCAGATCATAGTCCTTTGATTTTTGATATTTTCCAGGCTCCTGCTGGCAAAGAGAAGCCTTTCAGGTTTTTAAATTGCTTAGCTGATCATGATGAGTTCAACTCTATTGTGGATACTGCTTGGGGAGGTCATTTCTCTGGCAATCCTATGGCTCAGGTGTGGCACAAGCTCAAAGCAGTGAAGCAGGGCCTTAAAAGGTTAAATCATCAGTAGTTTTTTGAGGTTGATCAAAGGTTGCAGGATGCACAAGATCATTTATGCTAGATTCAGCAGCAACTGGGAGAGAATGTTGTTAATATTGGTTTATGTATGCAAGAGCAAGAAGTAACTGCTAAGGTGGTTAAATGGCTTTCTATTCAGGAGAGCATTTATAAGCAGAAATCTAGGCTTAACTGGGTTAAGCTTGGTGATGGGAACAATAAGTTCTTCTTTAATACTGCTAAGCAAAAGCAAGGGAGGAATAGAATTTATTCCCTTTTCAATGGTAATGATGAAATTCTTAACGATCCTGTCCACATTGAGCAGGAGTTTATTCAATTCTATACAGGTCTAATGGGTACTACAGCTAGTTGGTTGCCTGGTATTGATCTTAATATTGTAAGGGAGGGAAAACAGTTGTCTGCTACAGCTTGCTCCTCTCTTATTGCCGAAGTCACTGAGATGGAAATTGACATGGCTTTGGCTAGTATTGATGATAGCAAAGCACGTGGTATTGATGGCTTTAATAGCTATTTCTTTAAAAAAGCTTGGCCAGTAGTCAAACATGATATGTATGCTACTGTTAGGCACTTTTTCCATACAAGGAAGATGGCATATCAGTGGAATTATACTACAATTACTGTGGTGCCCAAGGTTTTGCAGCCTTCTTGAGGGATTTTAGACCAATTGCTTGTTGTATAGTCCTATACAAAATAATCTCCAAGATCCTCACTGCTAGGCTTGTGGTAGTGGTGGGGGAGGTTTTTATGATTCTCAAGCTGGATTTATTCCAGGGAAACATATAGGTGATAATATTTTGCTAGCCACTGAGCTTATCAAAGGTTATCATCAGAAGGCTGTTAAACCTAGATGCATGCTGAAAATTGATTTGAGGAAGGCTTATGACTCTGTTGAGTGGAGTTTTCTCCAATCTATGATGCTTGAGCTTGGATTTCCCATTAGGTTTATTGGCTGGGTGATGAGTTGTCTATCAACTGTGTCCTTTTCTCTTTTGTTGAATGGGAATCCTTCTAAACCCTTTCAAGCAAAAAAAGTCTTTAAGGCTAGGTGACCCTATGTCTCCTTTCTTATTTGCTATAGGAAAAGAGTACCTGTCAAGATGCCTTACTGAGCCTCATGTTATTCCAGATTTTAACTTTCACCCTAGGTGTGAGAAGTTAGGGCTTACTCATTTAATGTTTGCTAATTATTTATTAATGTTTGCTAGGGCTGATATGACTTCTTTAAGGCTGTTTTTAGGAGCTTTCTCCAAATTTTCCCAAGCCTCAGGTTTGTCTACTAATCTTGAGAAAAGTGAGATCTATTTTGGGGGACTACCTAGGCAAGATAAGGACCTGCTCCAGGCTTCTCTAGGTTTTGCTTTAGGGGTGATTCCTTTCAAATACCTAGGGGTGCCTCTATCCTATAAGAAGCTGACGGTGGCTCAGTGTAGGTCTTTGGTGAATAAGGTTACAGCTAGAATTCAAGGGTGGACTGCTAAGTATCTATCTTATCCAGGGAGGCTTCCATTAATCAAAAGTGTTCTATTTGGGATTCAAACCTATTGGAGCCAGATTTTTGTCCTTCCTAAAAAAGTGATCAAAGATATTGAAGCTAGATGCAGGGCTATCCTGAGGACTGGCACTGCTGTCCCATCTAAGAAAAATCTGGTTGCTTGGGATCAGGTTTTCCTTCCTAAAGTTAATAGGGGTGGAATGTTATCTCCTTAGCTGATTGGAGTGTTGCTGCTATAGCTAAGCTGTTGTGGAATCCGGCTCATAAAATTGATACTTTATGTGTCAAATGGGTGCATATCTATTATTTCAAGCATCTTAGCTATTGGGAAGTTGCTGTCCCCAAGTCTTGTTCTTGGTTTTTGAGGAAATCATGAAACGTAGAGGGTTGATTGACAACATTGGAGGATGGGAGGCTGTTGAGCATAAAGGGAAGATGAAAATCAAAAAGCTTTATCTTTTGATGAGACCTCAGCCTAATAAAGTGGATTGGAGAAGAGTTATCTGTCACAATCCTGCCACTTCTAGCAGCCTTTTCATAACCTGGTTGGCTCTGCATAATAGGCTAATGACTAGGGACAAACTTCATGTTGGTTCCCTAGATGTGATAGTGCATGCCCCTTTTATTTTTTTCAGGCCAGAGACTGTGAGCCTTTTATTCTTTCAGTGCCCCTACTCTGCTGCAATTTGGTCTCAAGCCTTGAAGGTTGCTGGGATTCATAGGTTCCCAATGAATTGGGAGCATGAGCTCAAGCTTGCTCAAAAAGCTGGTAGAAAGAGGAATGCTCAGCAAAGGGTTTTGCTATTGATGTTCGTTGAGTGTGTCTATGTTGTTTGGCTACATAGAAATGCCCAAGTCTTTACTACTCAATGCAAAAGGCCAGATGTTGTGTTTAGAGAGATTATGGTTAGAGTTGCCTGTAAATGTGCTGTTGCAGATCACCATCTCTTGATCATAGGTTGAGCTCAACCTGTTGCTGCATATGATTGTGTTGGTTGGGGGTTGAACCCTCCATAGAAGGTGGCAATCCCTACCACTATGATGCCTTTGCAACTAGGTGTTTGATGTAGGCCTTTTGGCTATTGGTGTTTGTATTTCTTTCCTTTTGGTTAATAAAATTGTATTTACCAAAAAAAAATATTGATGTCTTGTGCAATAATAGTACATTTTAAATATTAACATTCTGTATAATGGTAATAAAATTGAATTATTGAAATCCCGTACAATATTAATTTAATAAATTTAGACAAAATTGACATAAAACTATTTTACAAATAACCTAAAAAATTTATACCAGTAAAAAATTAAATCATGAATTACTTGTTTTTAATTTTGCATGGGATACAAAAAATAATTAAATCAACAAAATTATTAAACATTAAAAATTTGTTCCTTATTATAATGGAATCTTACTTAAAAAATAAAAATTGATCAAATTAATAATTATTTATTTTGTTCCTTATTATTAAAAATTAATAATTTTGCTCTTTTTAGTATAGAATATTGATTTTATTAATTATAATGAAACCTTATTTGCATGTCCACCACCTGTAAAATCTATATTTATTTAATTGATCAATAACTTTTCTCCAATGTCGTCTTGAACTCTTGAGGAATGTCTAATGACTTTATCATACTACAAAATTTAGGCCACTTAAAATTTTGAAAATGATTTTGCTTAAATACAGAGTATATTGAGACAATTGGGTAATAGTACTACGTATTGAGCTTAATGACATAAAACCAGTCTTCATTACTTTATAAATATAAATATACAAATTAATAGTTTTACTTTGTACTTTAGTTCTTATGTAATTATATACAAAAAACAATTAAATTTTAGATATTCATATAATCAAAATAGGAAAGTAAATTATAATATTTTAATATATGTAACCATATAACTAGATTTAAAATTTGATGAAAAATACTAAAACACAAACAAGGGTGAGAGTAAAAAATGTCAACTCCACATTAAGTGGCTTGTGTTGTAGTATAGTATATTGATTAGTATGGAATATCAATTACAACATATAGAATACAAACTCAATGCAATTAATTTATAAAAAATGAAATTATCAATTAGTATTCCCAATTATCAATTCAATTCAATAATAATAATAATAATAATAATAATAATAATAATAATAATAATAATAATAATAATAATAATAAAATTGTTTCAGGGTGAAACTATGCTAATGGAGTTGACCACCAACTTGGGTAGAGCTGCTTTGAATGGACCTGCTAGCCATGGTGTTCCATGCACAATAACACACGTAACTGGCCTCGGGGGTGTTTCCGAGGAACGCCCCTCTGATGCTCAAGTCAGTCTAGAGAGAGAGAATGTCTTTGTCCAAGAAACGTTTGAGTATGTATGAATCGCTTACTTCTCTCCTGTTATGACTATCTATATATAGTAGAAGGATGGGAGTCCCCTTACAAGGATCTGGTGGGGTCTGCCCCAGCTCAGTCTTGTTTCCCAATGGGACTAGTAAGATCGACCTACTAGTTGGTCAGCCAGGATTGTCATCAATGGGCTTTGTGATCACGTGAGGCAGCTATTGAGGTCGCGAGCTATGATCAGGTCATAGCTCCCCAACAACTTGCCCCCCCCCCCCCAGGTCTGAATGTGAAACAGTGCAGATCTAGAAGCTTGTGACCTCATTCATAGCGAAGAGCCGTTAGAATCCGGAGCACGCCAATGGTCTCCATTTAAAGTTGTTTGCAATTTTTGACTTTCGAATTATCCTCCATTTACGCCACTACCATAACTGCTCGGGTAGTAGGTGGTTAATGACATTTATGAGGTGGCGGTTATAGCTTGTGCGAGAATCGAGGGAGTAGTGGGTAGTTAACTTTTGAAATGAGTGGCTATAATTGCCCCTTAATTCTTTCATTAATCCCCAATTTCTTTCACTCTAACTTCACACTTCAATTTTCTCCATTCTCTCTCTGCGAATTCCAACCTTTTCTCTGTAGTTGAATTATGTTGAGCTCTTCCCCCCCCCCCCCCCCCCCC
>PYUH01000535.1:34727-50546 GCA_016808085.1 Suaeda aralocaspica
CCCCCCCCCCCCCCCCAAGTCTGAATGTGAAGTAGTTCAGATCTAGAAGCTTGTGACCTCATTCATAGCGAAGAGCCATTAGAATTCGGAGCACGCCAATGGTTTCCATTTAAAGCCGTTTGTAATCTTTGACTTTCGAATTATCCTCCATTTACGCCACTACCATAAATGCTCGGGTAGTGGATGGTTAATGACATTGATGAGGTGGCGGTTATAGCTTGCGCGAGAATTGAGGGAGCAGTGGGTAGTTAACTTTTGAAATGAGCGGCTATAATTGCCCCTTAATCCCCAATTTCTTTCTCTACTCTAACTTCACACTTCAATTTTCTCAATTCTCTCTCTACGAATTCCAACCTTTTCTCTGTAATTGAATTCTGTTGAGCTCTTTTCCTCCCCTTTTCTTCCTGTTCATCTTCTAGTTTATCTGTTATTTAACACCCAATGTCTTACTCAAATCTCAACATCGAGATTGTCCCCACCGACGAAGAATATGTACGGCCTAGTTCCCCACGAGGAAGCGATATCGATGACTCTTTGTCCGATTCAGATAGGTCTGACACGGTTCTCGACGACTCAATGATGTCTGCCATTCTAGAGCGTGAGAAGGAGAGGAGTCGACAGGGCATCTCCTGGTATGTCTACTAGGGAAGCGCTGACCCTAGCTTGAACCCCGATTTGCAGGTCTTTGTTAACCCCAAGGACCAGGTGTACTACACTAAGAGGTCCATAAAGCATGGGGAATTTGCTGGCCCCATGAACTTGACCCCTGGAAAGCTGTTTGTGAGGGACGCCATGCTTAGCCACTGGGACCTTCGGGCTGCTGTTCAATATCACATCCGACAGCCCTAGGGTTACTGGGTCGAGATACCTCGACCTGAAGATGTGGCTTTCGCTCCTCCTCCAGGGCGAGTTCCCGTTTATTTGGGGCAGCTGGTCTGTGGGGTTCGATTCCCACTTCATCCCTTCATCATTAGACTGTTTGATTTCTGGCAGATCTCTATTGCCCAACTGAAACCCCAGAGTGTTCAGCGCATTGTGAGCTTTATCTGGATTTGCGAGCTGTTAGGTCTGCAACTGTCAGTCGTTGTTTTTAGGGTGATATTCAGGATGAAATGCTTTGCGGGCACCAACTTTCCAACTGGTTGGTGCTAGTTGGAGATCAAGAAGGCTGACGAGGCAGGTCACATCATTTCACCTCTCCTGCAGCTCCAATGGGCTCTTTGTTCGCCCCTCGGCCCTTGTCTATCTCTTATGCTTTTGCGACCTCTTCCACCGTGATGGTTGTCACCACCTCTCCTTTAGCCATTTGTTCAGCTGCTGCAGCTCCTTTAGCTCCTGTCCCATCGCTCTTTCCCCACAGAGCTCCTAGCGACCTGGGGGGTCTTCCCCATGAGCAATCAGTGTCTGGGTTCTCATCCTTTGAGCGTTGGGACCGTGAAATCAGCTCTGGTGAGACCACCATGGAGTCTAGTGGTGAGCACCCTGCAGTGCCTGAAGATGGTGAGGATTCCTGAAGCTGTGAGGGAGGCTTTCAAGTCTCCACCTTCTGCTTTCACCACTCTGGGTCAGGTCTCAGTTCCCTCTGGCGATGCCCTCTGCAAGTCTTTCCTATACAGAGCTCTCCCCTATGCTGATGGGCCAAGCATCACTATGGAGTCTCCTGCTCAGAACTTCAGATTTCATCTTGCACAGGTAATTTTCTCCCTTACTCCTTTTTTTGCGTTTTCTTGTTTTTATACTAATCTCCTTCGTGGTCTTCCTGCCGAGGTTTGGAAGTATGGATCTATTAACTCTGAGCTGAGCGACTTTCAGGGGCAAAGGATGGGAGAGTTGGGCCAAGAGTTGGAGCAGAGCTCCAAGAAGGTGGCTGGGTTATCTGCCCAGCTGTCCACGCAGCAAAGTTCCCATGAGGCTCAACAAGCTCGTGAGATTGAGTCTCTCCAGGGCCAGCTGAAGAGGTTACAAGATGAGAGGGAGATGGCAGCTGCTGCAGAGATGACTGCCAGGGCTGAGACCGCTTCAATCCATGCTACTGCTGCCCAGAAGGACAAGCTCCTCAGTCTAAGGGAGGATGAGATTTCTCTGATGAAGAACCAAGAGACCTTCTTGCTCCAACAACTATCCACTCAGCAGTCCCAGCTTTCCAGCCTTCAAAACGAACTTCAAGCTGCTAATGACCAGTTGGGGTAAATGGACAGAGATTGGGAGACTCACTTCTACGATGCCTGGCTGATAGCATATAGGTGCGTCTGCGCCTCATACCAAGTTGATTGGTCCCCTGTTGAGAAAAACTTAAAAGATTAGGTGGGTCAAGCACCTATAGAGGGAGAGGTGACATCAGCCTCCATCGTTGCCTACATGGAGTGCTGTAAGCAGCTTTCTAGGGATGCTGCTCCATCAGAGGAGGTGGTAGGTGACAATCCTGTTGCTGAAGTTGTTAGTGAACCTCCAGTGCCAGAGCCAAAAGTAACTGAGCCTCTTATTGCTGAAGCTGAACAAGAGAAGGAGACCTCTGCTATGGAGGTGGATACCAGTGCTCCTAAACCTATGGCTGATGATGCTGCTCCTGAACATGATCAAGCAACTGTCCAAGTGGAAGCAGATCAACCTGATGAGGGCCCAACTAGTGGAGAAGCTGTACCTGACCATCCTCAGCTTGAAACTGCTCACAGCTCAATAGGTGGCATTGAAGCGATGGACCAAGATCAGCAGGAAGGAGGTGCCCCTTGTGCCCAGGGTAATGAGGTGGTCAATTTTCATATATGAAGTTTGGCAGCTACCAGCACCTGGCTCTCCTGTGAGCTCTTCCTGCTCATGCACCTCCTGCTGAGTTTTACCATGTCCTTTTGCTTTTCACTTGTCTTCTATCTTTTGTATTTTGATCCAGCTTTTGATGAACAGTTGGTTAATTGTATTTCCAGTAGCTAACTACTATTTGTGTAACCATATGGCTGGTTTGCAGTAGACCACCCTTTTGTGTCTGCTGCGTAGCTGCCGAATTAGCTTATTGACTTTGATTTTCTTGTATGAATCTGCTTTTATTCTGTAATTTTCCTGTTTTTTTATACTTGTTGATATCTTTACCGGTTGGTTTTCTACCTCCCCCTTTCCTGCTAGCAGTTATGTCCCTTCTCCTGATGGGGGGTAACTGCTTTGAAGGAAAGGTAGCTGTAATCTTTAGGTGTTTGAACATTTTAGATTCATGTTTTATGTGGTTATGTTTGTTTTATGGAATGTGAGTGACAAAGTTTCACCTCAAGTATGCCATGCCTACAGCATCATGTTATACTTTTGTTTTACTTTGCAAACTTAGTTCCACTCACGCACCTGGGCCCTCTAGCAACAACTCTGCCCAAGCCCATTGCGATGGAACTACACCTTTTCCCCCACCAAGGCTTGCTAGAGGTGGGTTGCTTCCAATGGGCAACTCCACATGCACTGGTTTAGCCTGTAGCTCCTTGTAGTGGTTCCAGGTCTTAGTTTAAGCCTTAAGTTGTCTCAATTCTAACACATTTCAACCACACTTCCAAAAACATAGTGTTCATTCATTGCAACATTGATCAAAGTACATTTCATACATAGCGCTAGAGGTTACAACTATTTGAATTACAAAAGATAAGCTAATTACACAGCGGTGACTTACACAAAGTACTTCTTGAGCTGGTCAACATTCCATATGTTCGGGAGTGTAGTCTCATCTAGGTCCATGAGCCTGTAGGTTCCAGGTTGAAGCTGCTGGTAGACCTGGTATGGCCCTTCCCATGTACCTGACAACTTTCCATGGATATTCCCCTTTTGGACAGTTGCTGCCTTCCTTAAGACTAGGTCTCCCACCTCTAGCTTTCTGTTCTTCACCTTTTGTTGTAGTATTTCTTGATCCTGTCTTGGTACCTTGCCAGCCTTATTGCTGCTTCCTAACTAAGGGACTTTACTAGGTCAAGCTCTTTTAGTCTGGCCTTGTCGTTAGATATAGCATCATAGAGGTGTACTCTTAGTGATTCACTCCCCACTTCTACTGGCATCAAACATTCAGATCCATACACCAAGCTATAGGGGGTCCTCCTTGTTGCTTCCTTGACAATTGTCTTAAGTGACCAGAGGGTGCTGCTCAGCTCTTGCAACCACTTGGTTTTTTGATCATCCAACCTCTTCCTCAGGGATGCCAGGATATGCTTGTTGGGAGCCTCTTCTTGTCCATTGGACTGTGGGTGGCGCACAGCTGAGTACGCAATACCATGCTTTTAGGCCGTCATTGTCAAACTGTTTGCCATGGTCCATGACCATACACATGGGCAAGCCGTACCTTGCTATAACATTTTGCCAAATGAAGTGCCTAACCTGCTTTTCAGTGATCTGGACCAGACTGTCTGCCTCTATCCACTTGCTAAAATAGTTGATGGCTATAATTAACCATCTTTTTCCTCCTACTGCCTTTGGGAAAGGACCCAACAGGGCTAACCCCCATTGGACGAAAGGGATTGGATACAGGACTGGTCGCAGGTCATTGGCTGGCTGGATGATGCTAGGAGAAAACTTCTGGCACTTCTCACATTTTCTGACCAGCTCCTTTGCATCTGCTGCCATGCTTGGCCAGTAATAGCCAGCTCTCATCACCTTCAGTATAAGGCTTTCTGAACCCATGTGGTGCCCACAAATTCCTTCCTGGACCGCTCTGAGCACATAGTTCCCTTGAGCTTCGTCGACACACTTCATTAAGTGTTGGTCAGTATATGACCCGCGGTACAGCTCTCCATTAACGACCACGTATATCTTAGCTGCTAGCTCAATCTTTCTCTTCTTTGTTTTGTCGCAATTCAAAGGCTCTCCTCTGATGAAAGCAAGTATCTCCTTCATCCAGTCAGCTTGCTGGGTGACCTAATACGTGTGCATGGACTGATTGCTGGTGCTTTTCATGGGTAGGACTTCCACAAAAACTGATCTGCTTAGTTCCTGTAAGCTAGAGCTAGCAAGTTTGCTGTGGGCGTTAGCTTGAGTGTTTGCCCCTCTTGGCACCAGCTCCACTTGGAAGTCTGTGAGTGTGGAAGCTAAATTTTTCATTTTCTATTGTTAGTCAGCAAGCATCAGGTCTCTAACCTCGTACTCCCCCCTGAACTGAATGGCCACAAGCTGCGAATCAGTTTTCAGGTGAACTTTTCTGGCTCCCATTGATATGCACACCTGCAGGCCAGCTATGGCAGCTTCATACTCTGCCTCATTGTTGGTGGCCTTGAATTGGAATTTCAGTGCGTATTCAACCACGTCACCCTCAGGTGACACCATTACAACACCAGCTCCAGCTCCATTGACAGTAGATGACCCATTTGTACATAGCATCCAAGGTCCTATCTCACCTGCTGCCTGCTCACTGCATGAGCACTTTGCCAAGAAATCTGCCAGAGCTTGAGCTTTGATTGCTGTTCTTGCTTGAAAGGTTATGCCAAAGGCTATCAGCTCCACAGCCCATTTTCTCAGTCTCCCCATCTTCTCTAAGCTCTTTTCCAGTGGAAGGTCGATCAGCAACACTATTGGATGAGCATCAAAGTAATGCCTGAGCTTCCTAGCAGCAATTATGACTGCATAAGCAGCTTTCTCCATCATGGTGTACCTAGTCTCAGCTCCCGTTAATGCATGGCTGACCTGTCCCACTGCGATGTAGACGTACAAAGCCTCTGTAGGTGTAAGTCTAGCCAGGGTTGGCAGCTTCAACAGGTGGGCTTTCATATCTTCAAAGTCTTTGCTTTGCTCAGGGCCCCAGCTGAAGTCTTTGTTCCCTTTCAGGATTTGGAAGAATGGTTGTGTCTTCTCCGATGCCTTAGAGAGGAATCTCGACGTAGCTGCCATCCTTGCTGTCAGCTTCTGGATGTCTTTGATCGACTTAGGTTCAGGCAGATCCAAGGCTGCCTTGACCTTGTTAGGGTTTGCATTTATTCCTCATTCAACTTTCCAAACCTTACCCCAAATACGCACTCCTATGGATTTAGCTTCACATTGTATTTCCTCAGGTTGTTGAAGGTCTTTCACAGGTCTTCGACGTGGTCCTTTGACTCCACGCTCTTGACTATAGCATCGTCCACATAAACCTCTAGGTTCCTGCCCTTCTAGGCTGCAAACACCCTGTCCACCATCCTCTGGTAGATGGCTCCGGCGTTCTTGAGGCCAAAAGGCATCATCACATAGTTGAAGACTCCTCCTGAGGTAATAAATGTTGTTTTGTTCTTGTCAGCTGGGTGCATGAAAATTTGGTGGTACCCTGAGAATGCATCCATGAAGCTTAGTCTCGCGTGGCCGCTAGTGGAGTCGACTAGCTGGTCTATCCTGGGCAGAGGATAGTAGTCTTTAGGGCAAGATTTGTTTAGGTCAGTGAAGTCGACGCACATTCTCCAGGCTCCACTGGCCTTCTTAACCATGACTACATTAGCTAGCCATTCTGGGTACTTGCAATGTTCAATGAAGCCTGCATCTAGCAGCTTCTGGACTTCCACAGCTATGGCCTTGTCTTTCTCCTCTGAGAAAGCTCTCTTCTTTTGCTGGATAGGCTTCTTATCTGCAGCTACACTCAGGTGGTGTGAGATGATGTTAGGGCTCACACCTGGCATGTCTGAGGCTGAGTAGGCAAAGATGTCCTTGTGCTCCCTCAACAACTCTATGAGGTTGCACCTCTCCTCAGTTTCCATTTTAGTTCCGATCTTAACTGTTTTCTCAGATCCTTCTTCGAGTAACACTTCTTCAGTGTCTTTCTCTAGTTGAGCAGCCTCCTTCCCCTTTTCTAATGCTTCAGGCCTGACATCAGCTTCCATGTTAGTTGGGCCCCAGCTTGCTGCTAGGCTGGCTTCTTTCTGCCTTTTCTTTTCGTTTTGGCAGACAACTCTTCAGAAGCTCTTTTCGCCCTTTCTGACTCTTCTCTTCTTGGCAACATGACCTGGGTCAGGTTGCATGTTCTAGCTGACTCTTGGGAGCCTCTAAGGCAGGCTACCTCTCCCTTATCAGTGACGTACTTGAAGCATAGGTGGTATATGGAAGCTACCCCTTCGAATCTGTCCACAAATGTTCTCCCCATGATCACATAATAGGGTGAGGGTGCGTCCACCACATGGAACGTTATCATAGCTGTTCTTCCCAGGTCGTCATTCCCCAAGGTTACAAGCAAAACGATCTCCCCTTAGGGATGATGTAATCTCCTGTGAACCCTGTGATGGGACCTGGTGAAGGAGTTAGGAACTCATCTTTTAGGCCCATTCTCTTGAAAATGTTGTAATAGCTCACGTTGACAAAGCTGCCTCCATCAATTAGCACCTTATGGACCAGGTGATTGCACATTTGTACTGAGCATACCAGCGGGTCGTTGTGAAGGTACACCACCCCCCTGCAGTCATTAGTTCCAAAGCTAATTGTAGGCAATGTTGATAGCATGGGGTGAGCTCTCTGCCCCGCTGTCATGACCATACCTCCTTTCAAACCTCTAATCTGGTTTTTTAGGGCGCTACTGGTTCGCAGGTCCCGAAAGATGACCATCAGCTCTATCAGTTTCTTCTGGTCTTTGTTCTCTTGACCTTTGTGCTCTTTGTCCAGGTCTTGTGTCTTCGACCAGTCGAGGTACTGTTTGAACTTTCCCTTTCTGATCAGGTATTCAATGTTGTTTTTGAGTGACCTACAATCGTTGGTATGATGCCCTTTGGCTTCATGAAACTCGCCATAGGCATCGGTGTTCCTGCCTATTCTTTCTTTTCTTTCAGGCTTCTTCCACCCCCCTTCAGCTTTGTGGGTGGCATATATGAGGGCTTTGTCAGCTACCAGGGGTGTGTAGCTCTCATACTTTTTCGGGTCTTCTTGGGGATCTTGTTTTCTCTTGTCTCTCTGTTTTTTCTTACCATCGGCCTTTCCTCTCCCACCTGATGTCTCAGCTTTCTGGTCCTCCTGACCTGTTGCAATTACTCTGTTAAACTCTTCACTCCGAATGTACTTATCGGAGAACCTTAAAGCTTTAGCCAGGCTGGTGATGGCTTCTCTAGTGAGGTGGTCCCTGAACGGACATGGCTGTAAACCATGTTGCAGAGCTAAAATAACAACGTCCGGCTGGATGGTGGAAACGGACACAGCTTCCTTGTTAAATCTGCCCAGGTATTCCCTTAAGGATTCATCTGGGGCCTGTTTGACAGCCATGAGTTCTACCGAGGTCTTTTCCCTCCTCCTTCTGCCGACGAAATGGTCGCAAAATAACTGCAAAAGCTGCGCAAAGTTGTGGATACTTCCAGGTGGTATCCTTTGGAACCATGCCTGAGGCATTCCCGTCAGTGTGGTGGGGAAATACTTGCACCATGTGGCGTCGGAATACACTCCCAAGTGCATGCAGCCCTCGTAGACAGCGATGTGGTCGGTGGGATCTCCGCTTCCATCAAACTAGAGGTGGGAAGGTATTCTAACCTTGCCAGGCACTTGTATTGAGATGTTGTAGCTGAAGGGTGAAGACAAAGGGATTCTCATATCCGGTGGTTGAGCAGGTCCACCTCGATGGCCCGTCATCACTTGTTGGCGTGAGCTTCCATTGTGAGCCTCTGATGACGACCTTCATGTTACCGACCCCTCACAACCTGAAGGCTGAGGGCCTAGCCTCTCTTTTGCGGACAACCTCTCACCCACTCTTTGTTTGGCTGATAGCCTTTCACCAAGCCTATCAAAGACCGCACTCCTTTGGGGGAGTTCCTCTTCTTGGTGAGTTTGAGCTGGTTGCCTGCTCCTAGGAGGTCCCATTGGCTCCTTTTCTGCGGAGATGTGACGTGAACACCTCCTTTCTCTGTTGCTATTGCTCTCGTTTTTAGAGAGGTATGTGGGAGTGGGGTGGCTAGGTTCCTCATACCACCGCCGGTTTTTTTCTTTTTGGAGGGAAGTGCACCATTCCTCCTCTTCCCAACTTGGCCCGAGCTGTGTTCCAGAGCGTGATCTGTTTTGCTCCTTCTCGTATCTAGCTTCTCTTCCGGCTCTACCTCGCGAAACTCCTTATAGATTCAACTTCCTCTGAGTACTTCCCATTATTTTGGAAAGAGGTGGCCTCCCTTGAGGAGATTTTCCCCTTACTTTTCCTCCCTTTTCCTTCCTCAGAAGGAGCAGCTCTGCCTTTTCCATAATACTGCATCACAGATTGCATTACTTTTATGGTTGCCTCCAACTACGAGGGTGTGGGGAAGTTTGGTGTTTGCGGAGACTCATTCTCAGGGTCTTCGGTGCGGGTTGATGGGACGTCGACGGGCCCCTCATGAGAAGGGTACATCTTCCCTTTTTCCCTTGCTTGTGGCAGGGACCATGTGTCTGTTCCTTTCTTCCCGCAGGTAAGGGACGTGGCTGCGCTCCGGCGTTTAGCCGGACTGGCGAGATAATCCCTCACCTGGGTTAATCCTGGGAATGGTGCTTGAGGATCCAGTTCTTCCCCAAGAGTTGCACGTCGCAGAACGGGTCTTGAAAGGGCGGATTCGCCCTCACTCCCCTCCGACGAGGAGGAGCATGTTTCAACATGGGCCATGGCAGGCTAATGACAGAGTTTCGTGGCACTCTACCCTCCTTCTAGCGCCAATTGTTTCAGGGTGAAACTATGCTAATGGAGTTGACCACCAGCTTGGGTAGAGCTGCTTTGTATGGACCTGCTAGCCAAGGTGTACCCTGCACAATAACACACGTAACTGGCCTCGGGGGTGTTCCGAGGAACGCCCCTCCGACGCTCAAGTCAGTCTAGAGAGAGAATGTCTTTGTGCAAGAAAAGTTTGAGTATGTATGAATAGCTTACCTCTCTCTAGTTAGGACTAACTATATATAGTAGAATGATGGGAGTCCCCTTACAAGGACCTGGTGGGGTCTGCCCCAGCTCAGTCTTGTTTCCCAATGGGACTAGTAAGGTTGACCTGCTGGTTGGTCAGCCTGGTCTGTCATTAATGGGCTTTGTGATCACGTGAGGCAGCTATTGAGGTCACGAGCTATGATCATGTCATAACTCCCCAACAATAATAATAAGAAGAAGAAATAAATAAATAAATAATTTGAAACAGTCGAAGGTTGCAAAATATACATACCAGATTTGAAAGGGGTTTGTGAATTCATTGATTCCGTAAATATGTAAAATTGATATCATGTCGTTGGTCATAAACCTTATCAGATGGGATAATTGGAATAGCGATTGAGGTAAGTAGTTCGTAACCATTAATAGCTTATTTGGATAAAGGGAAGGGAAGAGAAAGGAAAGGATAGATGTTCCTCCATTTGAATAACAAGAATGAGAGGTGAGGGAGTTGGAAGGAAGAGAAATGGAATGAGTTTTTTCTCTTCCATCCTTGAGCAACAAATCATTTCAAAATTGAAAAGATTTAGAAGGAAATTCATATTATAACCCTTCTCCACTACCACCACCATTGTATCTTCTCCCTCTCTCACTCTGTCTTCCTTTCCTCTCCTATCCAAATAAAGGAAACTAATCTTTTCTCCCCTCCCTTTTCCTTCACCTCCCCTTCTTCCCTTCTCCTTTCCCTCCCTTTCCTTCCAAAAAAGTTATCCAAACAAGCCGTAAAAGCACCGGTTACCAAAAAAAATAAAAATAAAATAAACGAGAATTGAATGATTTGGTGAAGAGGAATGGATTTCATAGATGCAAAATAACGCCACATCACCATACATGTACTGAACTACTGAGGTACACATATGCCCTCATTTCGTAGTTTTCTTCAACTTTTCGGTTCACCTGTTGTGTGTTTTTTTTAACCATCACTTAAATAATTAAATTTAACAGTAAAAAAAGCTTTTTGGTTGTAGAATAAGTAATTCCATTACTTATAGAAGTTTATTGGTGTTGTGTTTGGAAGAGTGGTAACCCGCCTAATATTATGTTGCAGACGATATCTAGGTTCGATGCTTGTTAACCTTTTTTGTTTTTTTTCCAAAATAATATAACAAACCATAATTAAATGATGGCCCACGTGGATGTGCCACAGATGCAAAATAACACCACATCACCATACCCATAGTCATGGCATGCGACAAATGGATTATCAAATTCTTTGCTAATTAATATAAAGTAGTTGATTTAAATTCTAAACTTTAATTTTCAATAGTTTTACTAAACCATCAAACAAGTGAAAACTAGTAATTTTCACGGCTTTTCTACATAATTTCATAGTTGTACTTTTCGCTATATTTCCATTTTAGTGAAGTTTTCAAACACAATGCAAGACATTACATTAGCATGCATTCAAAGGGCCAAGGCCTTTTTGAATTCCACAAAAATAACATAAACATTTTTATTTTTATTTTTTCTTGCTACCATAATAAAGAATCAAATATCATCAACACGGATAAATAACAAAGCTTGGGAGAATAACGGCAAAGAGATGATAGCATGATGAAAGCATAGCACGAGTTCCGCCAAGGTAGTAGGCGCCAACTTCTCAAGCCCACCCAAAGTAATCTTCATGTAACCCTTAATAATGAGGGGCAAGATAAATCATACCCAACAGAAGGCTCCCAATGCCACGATCACCTTTCCATCTGTGAAAGAAAGCAAGGCAGGAAGGTGAGGATCTCGGGTTAGGCCAGCTAAGGAACCAAGATCCACATTCAAAATTTAGATAAAAGCTAAGAACAAATAGATCCAAAGAAAAGGACTAACAATGCATCAATGATTGAAATTATGACTAATTGATCAGCACTTCGTATTAATTTATGCCTTCTTTTCCTGGTTACGCTCCTCTAGATGCTTCAAAGGAAGTATCGATAAGACCTTCATCCTACAGAAACAAAAAGGATAAAATACTACTTGCAAAGATGAAGCAGTTAGATACGCTCTTAGGTAGCTAGTAGACATTAAATAGTGTATTTGGCTCATTTTATGTAATGAAAGGTGTATAAACAAAATATAGGGGAAGGCTAACAAACGTTAAGTGGAGGCATCTGATATCTCTGTGTAACTCTCGTGTTCAAACTACTGGCTCCTCTCAGAAGTTGTTTACCATGAATTTTGATATATTCTTTGTTGCCTAAGAAGCCAAGTTTGGTTTATAATTTGCAGTTGTCAAAAACCTAGTTATATATCTAGGTCTAAAGTTGTCCGAATAAAAATCGAGCGCTCCACAGACTAAAGTCAGATCAAGTAGGGACATGATCAAAGGGGTTTGGAGTGCAACACTATAGAAGTACTGAGATGGCTCTCAGTCTTCCATCTCACGAATAAAATAAGAGCAATTATCAGGATATGGCCTTTTTATACATAGGGTCAGAGTACTTGTGATGAATTGCAGTTCAGAACTTGCAAGATAAGAATCATTTCTTCATGAACCCATTTCAGTGGGGTAGCATCATATATCAAGAACCAGATAATAAGATCAAAACAGACAAGTTACCATATCCTGTAGACATATGGCAAGTGAATATGCGAGAAAAACTGAGATCACTCTTCCTCCAACCCCCCGTCTTCCACTCTTCTGTCCTAACCCACCCCACCCACACGCTTACTCTTTCCATCCACCCCCCCCCCCACATCCTTTGCACCCACCCCGCCAACCGCCCTCGTGCGCCAGACCCCCCCGACCCCAACCCTCCCACCACCCAAAAAAAAACTCAAAACCAACAAAAAAAAGACAAAGCCTGTTTCCCTGCGCTGCAGCACGGCGTCTATAAAGGCCGCCAAGCGCAAAGAAAGGGGCGGAATGCGGCGAGGCAGCAACAGACGGACTGTGCCAGCACAGGTACGCCGGCTACGGGAGACTGAAGAGGTCGTCGGAGCCAAGGCAAACCAGAGGCCACAGTTGAAAGGAAGAGGAGGGGCAAAGGCGGCCGAGAGAGGCGGCCGCAACACCGAAAGAGAGGAACCTGCCGAAGCGCGGGGGGGCCGACGCCAGAGCGGACTTTGGGGGGATGCGATCCTAGAATTACATTGCAACGTCTGCAACCAGAGGGCGGGCGAAAACAGAACGGGGAAGTGTAAAGGCAGGAGATGAGGGCGGATCGAGACGGTGACAAATCCGAGATTTACCTCATTGGCATCACAACACGAATGAGAACAAGAGACTAAAGGACTGACAATACTTCTATCATCTACACATGTTCTATATACACATGAGGGAATACCAAGGCTCATCTAGATAACCATTCTGAACTTATCACATAGGTAGAGGGTAAAGGAGGTTCACTCACTTGATCTCAAGACATAGCTCTCATCATGCTATGCCTTATAGCCAAGGCGGCACGCTATAAATTGATCAAGGTACATCTCACATGCTTTTCCATGCTTATCATACGTATATACTAACAACAACAAACGGACTATTTTTTTAACCTTGCATCTTTTTGTTCAGAACGCATTTTAAGGCGCATACATTAATGAGAGATGAGGAAACATAAGTATGGCCAGAATTAGGATGTCGAAACTAACAGAAAAAGAAACATCCTATTCAGTCACATTTTATTCAAATAAACAATAGATGTCACAATGGTCACTAAGACAGAGAAACACGGTTTCAACAAGACAAACGCGGCAATTAAGGGGCTTAAGCCAGTATATTAAATATACTTCGATAAAAACCACATCACTTCTATCACTCTACTTGCAGATTGCGCCAAAAATACCTCTCAAGAAACATTGTGCCATTGTCTCAACAAGGACGCACAAATTACTATTGTATGCTTAAAGAAAACAGTAAATGCAGAAACAAAAAAATTAATACAGGGAAAGTTGATCCAGCTCAGTATTATTACATGCAAACACGAGTTGTAAGAATCATGCTTATTTATATTTTTGCTCAAGGAAAGAATATAAATATGTAAAAGTAGCAGATAAATAGTAACCAGAGGAAAAGTATGCCATCACAGCATAACTCTCCAGACAGGGAAAGATAGAATATTACCAGCGCACAGGGGCTTCCTGAAATCATATCCATTTTTATCACAAAAACATAAAAAATGATAAACTTGGGAGTTGAATGCACTATTCCATATCCTAGAACATGCATCTCCATCAGCCTTAATTAGAAATATAGAATTCTGTACAGGCACAAATATCTCGAAAGCATTCTTCAAGTCAACAGCAGAACTTTTGTGTAAACCAAAGTCAGCCAACTGTAGGTGACAAATATATAACAACACTCTTGATGCTCATAATGTCCTTGATAGAATAATTTTATACAATTATTATTTTAGAAATCATGAGATAAGGCCACAGTTTTTGTTAAATCACTAGCCGCCCCCTCAAATCCTCATACAAATTCATGTCACTTCATTTAGAAATTCCTTGAATTGTCAAAGGAATCACTATCTAAATTCACTGAATAAGATAACAACATCAATACTACTATAACACATGTGGATTGTGGAGCCATTCGTTTCACTAGTTTCATTACTCATCATCTGCAAAATTATTGCTTGTTCAACAAGATAATGTGCCTTTTCAGCGAATATGGCTTTGTTATTTCTCTTAATAAACACAGCTGGATTCTTCACATGCACTACTTCAAACAAATGAATATAGCAAACATTCATTTCGTTACACATATTCCACTGATTGACAGTTATAGTACACACACGCACAACATATATATTATACATAAAAATAGTGAGCAAGCTCAGACTATACGTGGGGAAACTAAATGTATAAAGAAAAGTCCAACCAAAAGTTTTAATTAACTAATAAGAAAAAAAAAAGACTAAAAAAGGCCAACTGATTTTACTACCCTGATTTTACTACCCTGATCTTACTGATTTTGAACCTGACCATTGGTCAATTATAGGCCAACTCAGCACACTCAATTCGCAGTCTACTCAATTTATCACTCTTACAAGTGGCTTTATATAGGACAACTTTGATGTGCCATTATATCTGTTCAACAGAAATCCACTGAGCGAAACACACATAATTGTCAACAATAATTAAAAGAAGTACTACACAACAAACCAGCAAAAATGCCCAATTGGATTCAAAGAAATCCAGCCTCCCTGCCAAATACCTGAAAGCAAATATTCCATTTGTACCCTTAAAAGAGCAACATCAATGATATTTTAAACAAATTGATGCAAACAAAACAATGTCGATTCATAGATTATAAATAAAAAGCAGGATCACAACTCAAAACAGTAGTAAGCATACAACCAGGATAGAATGTAAGAAATTGAGTGCCTTCCCCCCATATGTATGAAAATCAGTAGCATAAACCTGCATGTGTTATTTCCATAAAAGTGAGGCACAATAGATCCAGGTTATTTTGTTTTGAAATGGAGAAAAAAGAGCAAAAAAGTTGACTTAATAACCATACATATAGCTATCATCTATGGGAGGCTAACAAGCCACGGACAGAACCTGTTTGTGAACATTTGAGTTGGGCTTGTCCAATATCAGGCTCGAGTTGTTTGATTATTAACGAGCCAACTTGAGACCAAAATAAAGTTCGAATATTGATGATTCAAACTAAAACTATATTGTATTCAGTTTGTCAACTCGCAAATAATTTGAATTTCAAAAACTAGTACTATAAATTCACTCCTAGTCTATACATAGTTTAATGATTTTGTCTCAGAAACATCACGCCTAAATACTCCAAAATCGTTGAAATATCTATTCACCAATAATTATTCCGCTACTCACTATTCTGAAACCTGTGCATAAATCAAGGAGCATGTCTTCAAGTTAAACGTACTTACAAGGCATAACTTAGTTTCCAAAGATTGATGCCCATTTACTGTAGTTCAATTCTTTTATTTTGGCCATACATAAACGAATCCCCCCAAGCAACAATTTTAATTTTTTGCTTATCCTACCATAATATTTCTGCCAAATAGTCTAGAAAGTTAAAAGCA
>PYUH01000535.1:50571-143071 GCA_016808085.1 Suaeda aralocaspica
CCCCCCCCAAAAAAAAAAAAAAGAAAAAAAAAATCCTATTTTCCCTTTCTCTTCACAGTAGAATCTCAAATAAAATTCTTCTATTCATCAACATATACCAGCAACGTACTTATACTGAATAGGTTGACATCAAACAGATTCAAATTTCTAAATGAGATAAGGAGTGCAATGCTTACGAGATAGTGTCAACACCATAAAATATAGGAATCCTTCCTAATCCTGTGCCTAGCCATAGCTTACTTGGTGAAGCTACCAGATTATCAGCTTCTGAACCAGTTGCTGTCAAAACAAACTTTAAGTAGAACATTAAGATTTCATTATTTACAAATCCAGTTTATCATTGTCATCACAAAACGAAGAGAACAAGAGAAAAAGGAATGACTACTTTTATTATGCTAAAGTTCATATATTAAGAGGGAATAAACTTCTTAAACCAATTTGAACTTTAACAAGGGTAAAGGAGGTTCACCTTGATCTTCAAGATGCCTCGTCATGCTATGCCTTTAGGCATGCTTGAATTATCAAAGGCACACATGTTTTGTTTTCATAGTATATATAAAAAACCACAAACTTGGACTATTTTTTAACTTGCATCTTATTTTGTTTAGACGAATTTTTAAGAGCTCATATAAAGAGAGATGAGAAAAAATTGCCGAATTAGGAATGTGAAATAACAGAAAAAAGTAACATTATTCAGTCACATTTTATCAAATATAAAACATAGATGTCACATGGTCATAAAAGAGAAAACTGGTTCAACAAAGACAAAACGGCAATTATGCTTAAGCCAGTATATTAAAATATACTCGATAAAACCACATCACTTCATACTCTAGCCTTGAAATGGCCAAAATACCTCTCAAGAAACATTGTGCCATTTCTCAACAAGCGAGCACAATTACTATTGTATGACTTTAGAAAACAGTAAATGCAGAAAACAAAAAAGTTAATAGGGAAAGTTGAAAATGTGTATACAATTACATACAGTAGAAAATCTATGGATTATTCATATATTTTTTGCTCAAGGAAAGAATTAAATATGTAAAAGTAGCAGATATAGTATACCAGAGGAAAAAGAGTGCCCATCACAGCATAACTCTCCAGACAGGGAAAGATGAATATTACCAGCGCACAGGGGCTTCCTGAAATCATATGCCATTTTTTATCAGAAACATAAAAAAAGATAAACTGGGAGTTGAGGAAGCATGTCCAGATTCTAGAACATGCATCTCCATCAGCCTTAATTAGAAATATAGAATTCTGTACAGGCACAAATATCTCGAAAGCATTCTTCAAGTCAACAGCAGAACATTTGTGTAAACCAAAGTCAGCCAAACTGTAAGGTGACAAATATATAACAACACTCTTGATGCTCATAATGTCCTTGATAGAATAATTTTATACAATTATTATTTTAGAAATCATGAGATAATGGCCACAGTTTTTGTTAAATCACTAGCCGCCCCCTCAAATCCTCAATACAAATTCATTGCACTTCATTTAGAAATTCCTTGAATTGTCAAAGGAATCACATCTAAATTTCACTGAATAAAGATAACAACATCAAATATCTATAAAATCACATGTGGATTGTGGAGCCATTCGTTTCACTAGTTTCATTACTCATCAGTCTGCAAAAATTATTGCTTGTTCAACAAGATAATGTGCCTTTTCAGCGAATATGGCTTTGTTATTTCTCTTAATAAACAACAGCTGGATTCTTCACATGCACTACTTCAAAACCAAATGAATATAGCAAACATTCATTTCGTTACACATATTCCACTGATTTGACAGTTATAGTACACACACGCACACATATATATTATACATAAAATAGTGAGCAAGCTCAGACTATTACGTGGGGAAACTAAATGTATAAAGAGAAAGTCCAACCAAAAGTTTTAATTAACTAATAAGAAAAAAAAAAGACTAAAAAAAGGCCAACTGATTTTACTACCCGTGATTTTACTACCCACTTAACTGATTTTGACCTTGACCAGTTGGTCAATTATAAGGCCAACTCAAGCACAACTCAATTCGCAGTCTACTCAATTTATCACTCTTACAAGTGGCTTTATATAGGACAAACTTTGATGTGCCATTATATCTTGTCAACAGAAATCCACTGAGCGAAAACAAACATAATTGTCAAACAATAATTAAAAGAAGTACTACCAAAACCAGCAAAAAATGCCCAATTGGATTCAAAGAAATCCAGCCTCCTGCCAAGAGTAACTCCTGAAAGATTCCATTTGTACCTTAAAAGAGCAACATCAATGATATTTTAAACCAAATTGATGCAAACAAAACAATGTCGATTCATAGATTATAAAATAAAAAGCAGGATCACATACTCAAAACAGTAGTAAGCATACAACCAGGATAGAAGTAAGAAATTGAGTGCCTTCCCCCCATATGGTATGAAATCAGTAGCATAAACCTGCATGTGTTATTTCCATAAAGAGTGAGGCACAAATAGATCCAGGTATTTCATGTTTTGAAATGGGGAGAAAAGAGCAAAAAAGTTGACTTACATAATCCATACATATAGCTAATCTATGGGAGGCTAACAAGCCACGGACAGAAACCTGTTTGTGAACAATTTGAGTTGGGCTTGTCCAATATCAGGCTCGAGTTTGGTTTGATTATTAACGAGCCGAACTTGAGACCAAAATAAAGTTCGAATATTTGATGAATCAAACTAAAACTATATTGTATTCAGTTTGTCAACTCGCAAATAATTTGAATTTCAAAAACTAGTACTATAAATTACACTCCATAGTCTATACATAGTTTAATGATTTTGTCTCATGAAACATTCACCTAAAATACTCCAAAAATTCCTTCATATAGCCTGGCAAAATCAACTCTTCAACTCTTGCTTACTTAGTTTCCAAAGATGCCATTAATTATTCAATTTTTTATTTTGCCATAATAAAACGATCCCCCAAGCACAATTTCCTTACCCATAAATCCTATTAATACAGATTTCGGTTTACTTATCTGATACCAAAATCATTAAATGATCAAGCAAGAAGCAACTTTTCAGATTTATTCACCTCTTCATCATCTATACTACTTCCTCCGTTTCACTTTATTTTTACGCTTTGACTATTGACACTAATCACAAACTCCATTCAATGTAGTAGAGAAAGTTGGGTTTAAATTCAAGATGAGGCTTTCAACTACCTCTTAGGAAACGATAACCCAGAAAGCTACAAAAAAAAAAAAGTCTACGGATGTTTATGAGGAAGATGAGGCGATGTTGAAACAATTGCTGAAAAATGTTTATAAAATAAGTTTTACTACTGGGAATCAAAGCCTCAAAGCATAGAGTGCATGGTGCACACTGGGAAATTTATTGACTTTAGTTGGGAACTACAAAAAAGGGTTCTTAGTTTTCTTCATGTTCCTCCCTCCACTTTGTGACATAGCTGATGCTATTCTCAAATGTCTTATCAATTGGAACATTGAGAATAAAGTGCATATTATTACCTATTGATAATGCAACATATAATAATACATGTTTAAGGAAATTAAAAGATACGGAGTAATTTTTACAAAACAACAAAATTTGGTAGAGGGGAGTTGTTGAGTCGTTGACTTGTTTTTGTGCCCCTATAGTCATCTTGCAAGTGCAAGATGGTTTCAGTAGAAAATATATTAGATAATGTTCGAGAAAGTGTCAAGTTTTTTAACCATCTGGAACAACAGAGCTTATGTTAGCATATTTTCAACTAAGATTTTGAGCAAAGTTTAGTGCCAACCAAGCTCTTCAGAGCTATTTTCAACTACTTTTCAACCAAGAAGAAAAGAAGAAGAAGAAGGAAGAAGAAGAAGAAGAAGGAGGAGGAGGAGGAGGAGGAGGAGAAGGAGAAGGAGAAGGAGAAGGAGAAGGAGAAGGAGAAGGAGGAGGAGGAGAAGGAGAAGGAGGAGAAGGAGAAGGAGAAGGAGAAGGAGGAGAAGGAGGAGGAGGAGAAGGAGGAGGAGGAGAAGGAGAAGGAGAAGGAGAAGGAGGAGAAGGAGGAGAAGGAGAAGAAGAAGGAGAAGGTGGAGAAGAAGGAGGAGGAGAAGAACAAGATTGGGAAGAAGATGAAGAAGATGATGAAGGCTATCTATCACTTAAGGAAGATGACATGTTTTTGCGTTGATTTGGGAACCTTTCCTTTCTCAAATGCAACCAAACTAAATCCCCTTCCTTGTAGACATGTTGTGACTTGTGTTTGTTCGCCCTTGCTTTGTAAAGATCATTTACCTTTTCGATCCTGGCCCTTACCTCTGCGTGAAGCTTCTGCATGTAATCAACCTTCGTTTTTGCATCCTTGTGTACCAACTCTCCTTTAGGGATACTCACAAAATCAATTGGCAGTTTTGGGTTGATTCCATAGACAATTTCGAAAGGTGAATGTTTAGTAGCATAAGTGGGCGATCTATTGTAAGCAAACTCAGCATGAGCAAGCTTCAAATCCCAATCTTTTTGTGTCTTGCTAACCAAACCACGCAAAAGAACCCCTAGAGTACGATTTGTCACCTCTGTTTGGCCATCTGTTTGATGATGATAAGATGTGCTAAACAAGAGTTTCGTACCTATCAATCTCCAAAGTGACTTCCAAAAGTAACTCACGAACTTTGTGTCTCTGTCACTAACAATGGTCTTTGGAACTCCATGTAACCTGATTATATCTCGAAAGTACAATTCAGCTACATTCATAGCATCGTGACGTGGCGTGAAGTGAGCCATTTTTGAAAATCGATCAACCACTACCATAATTGCATCCTTGCCTCTTGCTGTCCTTGGTAACCCTACAATGAAATCCATAGAAACGTCCTCCCAAGGTCCCTCTGGCACTGGCAATGGAGTGTAGTAGCCTTGATGGAAGGCTGCCTTTGCCTTTTGGCAAGTAGCACATTGAGCTATGATAGACTCAACATCAATGATCATCTTTGGCCAGTAAAAATGCTCTTGCAACATGGTTAATGTCTTAGTGATTCCAAAGTGTCCAGCAATGCCTCCTCCATGAGCCTCTCGCACAAGCAATTCACGTATAGAACACTTAGGTACACACAACAAATTGCCTTTGAACAAGAACCCATCATGTAGCACATATGAACTCATAGAACCCTTTGAAAGTTGCGCCAATATGGGTCCAAAGTCTCCATCTTGCTCGTAAAATTGGATTATCAACTCCAAACCAAGTAATTTGAAGTTTAAAACACCAAGTAAAGCATACCTTCTTGACAAAGAATTAGCAACAACATTAGACTTCTTATATTTCGAAGAGAAGTGAAACGATTGCAAAAACTCAACCCATTTAGCATGTCTTGGATTCAACTTGTGTTGGCCATTAATGTGCTTCAAAGGTTCATGATCAAAGTGTAGTATGAAGTGATTAGGCCTTAAATAATGACTCCAATGATCCAGAGCTCTGATGATTGCATAGAACTCTTTGTCATAAGTAGAATAGTTCAATTTAGCACCATTCAACTTCTCACTAAAGTAAGCAATTGGCCTCTTCCCTTGGACTAGAACTACGCCAATTCCAACCCCACTTGCGTCAGTTTCAACCTCAAATGGTTTAGAAAAGTCTGGCAAGGCTAGAATAGGTGTGTTACAGAGCAACTTTTTGATCAATTCAAAAGCTTCTTGCGCCCCTTTAGTCCATTCAAACTTTGGCTTATCCTTCTTAAGGCATTCGGCCATAGGAGCAACAACAGATGAAAAATCCTTCACAAACCTCCTGTAGAATGAAGCTAGTCCATGAAAAGCACGTACCTTAGTCACAATTTTAGGCACTGGCCATGATTTTATAGCTTCTACTTTGGACGGATCAACAGAAACTCCGTCTTTGGACACAATGTACCCTAAGAACGTCACGCTTGGTACCATAAAATAACATTTTTCGAGCTTAGCATAGAGCTTTTGCCCATGTCTCAAAAACCATCCTCAAAGGATTAGATGATCATAAACAATCCTACTATAAACCAGAGATTCTAAGTACACAAACAACAAACTTACCAATGTATGGTTTTAAGACTTCATTCATCAACCTCATAAACGTACTAGGTGCATTAGTTAAACCAAAAGGCATGACTACCATTCATAAAGTCCTAGCTTGTTTTGAAGCCTGTTTCACTCGTCACCTTCTTTCATTCGAATCTGGTGATAGACTTCGTAAATCAATCTTCGAAAACAATTGAGAACCATGTAATTCATCTAGCAAATCGTCCAATCTAGGTATAGGAAACCTATACTTGATGGTGATATTGTTAACTGCTCTTGAATCAATACACATTCTCCAAGTTCCGTCTTCTTAGGTACGATCAACGTAGGCACAGCACATGGACTCATGCTCTCCCTTACGTACCCCCTTTCCATCAATTCCTCAATCTGCCTTTGTATCTCCTTTGTTTTCACGAGATTCTGTAAGCAAGGCTTGTTAGGAATCTGAGAACCAGGAATGAGATCAATTTGATGCTCAATTCCACGTATTGGTGGTAACCCTGGTGGTAACTCATTGGGAAACACATCGGAAATCTCACTCATCATTGGATGCAAAACCCTAGGAATCACTGGGGCTTCATCCTACACCTCCTTGGCTATGAGCATGTAGGACATAGAACTTGTTTTCATCTCCTTTTCTAACTCCTTCCCTCCAATTAACAAAGCACCCTTAGAGTTACTCATGTTTGCCTTATNGGCCTTAGGTTTAGAAGTCATCAAGGGCTTTAATGCAAACGATTTCTCATTGGCATTCTTGCGCACAATGTAAACATTGGTTCGTCCATTAAACTTCACAAAACGATCATATTGCCAAGGTCTACCCAACAGGATATGACAAGCATCCATAGGACAAACATCACAAAGCACTTGATCTTCGAATTTACCAATTTTAAACGCAATCAAAGCTTGTTGGTTTGCCCTAACATCACTTGTGTTGCTAAGCCAATGTAGCTTGTATGGTCGGGGATGGATCTTCGTAGGAATTTCAAGCTTATCCACCAACAATGTAGAGACTACATTCGTGCAACTTCCAGTGTCTATGATCACATCACAAAGCTTGCTTTGAACATTACACCTTGTGAGAAAGATCTTGTCTCGTTGATTCTCCAAAGGTTGCACAATTTGTGATTGCAACAC
This sequence comes from Suaeda aralocaspica, assembly GCA_016808085.1. Taxonomy (NCBI): domain Eukaryota; kingdom Viridiplantae; phylum Streptophyta; class Magnoliopsida; order Caryophyllales; family Amaranthaceae; genus Suaeda; species Suaeda aralocaspica. The sequence continues at coordinate 57,713 of PYUH01000535.1, forward strand.
CCTACGCAAAACCAATGCTTGGCCTTGTGTATCTGGTTGAATCTCCTCCATCTCTTCTTCCATAGTCTCATATTTGGCATAGCTTTCCTCTCCTTTATCCTCGTACACCCCCTCCTCTTCTTCAAAGTTTTCTTCATCTCCCCAATTTCGAGTTGTTGTAACCCTAGCATGAGGACAATCTCTTTGAATGTGGCCTTGCCCCTTGCACTTGATGATGATAAACTTGAGATTGAACGAATCTCTCAACAAGAGCACCAAAAGTTGATGTGAATTTTGTTATAAACAAACGCAACTCACACAAGATAAACTAGAACACAAATTTGATAAAGCGACGCACCACAAATTCGAAGTTCTAGGTCGAATAATTCTTAGTATTTGATTAAAGCAAAGCACCCTCAAATCCTAAAAACTATCCTCACGTGAGATAAAGCTCAATAGCACCACTCACTCGTCGAATTTCTTACAAAGAAATCCTCACAAAATTGTTTTTGACGCAAAACAATGGAAACGAAAAACAATGTGTTTTTCTTATCAATCAAATCTGTCTTTCTTGAGGTGTTTTACATGATATTTATAGCTAAACGTGTTGTCCAGCATGTGAATATCCTAAAACAACTCCTAACTACCCTAGGATTAAGGAACAAGCAAACTAAAATTAGGAAAACAAAAATCTACTCAAATCCGGCAAACAAGCTTGCGCACCAAGGCTTGTAGTCCGAATTTTTGTCCTAAATCCTAACTATTTTAGGAAACAAATCTAAGGACAATATTAACAACAAACTAACTAAGGTTGACCGAGTCAAACAACATGAAAAACACGGAAAAACAACGTTGCCCAAAACTCCCCAAAAATCCCGTAATAAAACCCGCCATAGAGCATGCTTGTTTTCCTAGATTTTTGATGGACTTCCATTTTCAAGAACTTCAAGAAACCTTTCGAGCTTCGATCTTTTTTTCAAGAAACCTCCATTTTCGTGTTCCCCATGCTTGATTCCATCAACCATGATCCATAGACTTACTAAGAAAATCACAAAACACCATATGGGAAAACCCTATCAAGTGAAGTGGGAAGAAAACCCATATAGCTCAACATTTCTAAACTACTAGCTATCCTTGCTTGATTTTTACGTGAGTAAGCTTGTGCATGCCACCATGCACACGTAAAAACTTGCCTTAGACAACCCCAAGAGTCTCGTGTCTCCATAAGCCACTAGTTCTCCCATGGTTGCATCTTTCTTTGCACCTTCTATCAAACCGTCGAAGTTTTGGTCGTTGGCATTCGTATCAAGCTGTAAACCCATTCCCCCTCATCGCTCTCTTGCATCACCTACAATCTTGTGCTCATTTGACACCACCCCTTGATGGAGTGACGCGTCGCTTCGCGGCGATGACCTAGAAACCCTTGCATATTTATCACTACACTCGGGCCTCGGAAGTGCAGCGCATCACTGAGTAGGGAGCACCCCAATCGGAAACCCTTGCTCATTTGTCACCACATTCGGGCAATGTGGCGCGACGCTTTTGGGCAATGATCTAGCAACCCTTGCATATTTATCACTACACTCGGGTCTCGGAAGTACACCCTTGCATATTTTTAAGTTGATCGATCAATCAATCTCAAACAGAGCCTTAATCCCAAGAATTGGGGTCGGCTACATGAACCAAAAAAAAATCATTCCATGTGGTCATTCACATAAATTTTCCTCCACCATCCCCTGCGATCAAGGACCTCATTCTCTTGTAGATCTAAAAGATTCATATCCTTTCTAACCCCTTCCCACCAAATCATTTTCGGTCTCCCCCTATCACGTTTGAGACCTCCATGATCCTACCCTTCCACTCGTCGCAACGGGGCTTCCTCAGGTCTCCGTCTCACATGTCAGAACCAACGCAAGCGATTTTCCCTTAATTTGCTTGCAATGTATGTGACACCAACTTTTCGACATACGACTTCATTCCTGATTCTATCCCTTAGAGTGTTCCCGCACATCCATCTCAACATCCGCATCTCCGTAACTCCAACTTTTTGAATGTGCTCCTTCTTATAAGCCCAACATTTTGTACCGTAGAGCAACACTAGTCTTATGCCAGTCCTGTAGTATTTCCACCTCAACTTTAACGGGATGTTTTTGTCACATAACACTCTCGTGGCTGCTCTCCATTTAAGCCACCCAGATTTAATCCTATGTGTCACATCTTGGTCAATATCACCATTTCTTTGGATAAATGACCGAAGATATTTAAAATAAATCTACAACGATTATATATTAATTATGTTAATTGCTAAAATATTTGAATTTGATGACATAATTATATAAAATAACAATTTAGAATTAGATCCTTATGTCATATATGAATAAATGATGTGAATCATTTGAAATGGATATTGATATTGGACCTTGTCAATTTCATTAGAGATACATATGTGCCAACAATATTACGACTAAAAATTAATGCAAAAATCTTTTACACCAAAAAATTTATTTTGACCAATATAAATATTAAATGATAAAAATGAAAAAATAAAAAAATTGTTCCTCTAGATTTATATGTTAACACATTTTAAGGGTTAAAAAAATGAACACTATTATTATGTATGTAATTGCAACAAATACGGCTTATGCAACCATTGAACTGTCTTCTTGCTTTATAAAGATGCATTTTCTTTCTCCCTTTTTTTTTCACTCTCACAAATAAATTTTACATAGGAGGTTTTGTGGCAACAAGAATATTACGAAGAAAGTAAATATTTAGTAATTGGATTAATAATTTAGAGAGCCACGTTACACTACTGGATTAATAATTTTTGAAAGAAGAAAAAGAAAAGGATAAATCTCCTAACTAAAAAATGATAATCTTTAGAAAAAGAAAGGGTGGTGTGGTTTGATGGTCTTTGGAAGTATGTTTGTGATACATATGGAATTAATCCATGTTGGGAATAAAAACTAATTTTCTTAGGGGGCTTTCCATCAAAAAAAACAAAGAAAGAAAGGATAAATGTTTGCATATGTTCCCGATCATGAACATGTAATATGTGTATGGAGAATAGTGAAAACCAATTTTAGGGTATATATCTATTTTTTCATAATAAGATAATATTTTCTCTTTGAAATGATAAATTTTTTATTTTTATCGATATCATTATTCATTTATTATTATAAATACTTAAATATCGATTTGCTACATATGTAGCATCACAAATTCAAGCTAAATCACTGTTATATTGTTCTATACTCAAATTCATCAACAACCACGGAAGTGTAAATTATCGCAACTTTACACTTTTAATATTTGAATTATTATGTTAGATTGTAAGCGATTGTGTCAAGGTTGATTAATTGTACTAATTGTGCATATTAGATCAATATTTGAGTTACTATGTTCAACTAGATAGGTAATGTTTTGTAACTATAACCTTTAATATTATTAATGCTTCGTAATTCGAATAGTGCTTAATCTAATGTTGTAATATGTGTTCTATTGCTATGGGATGAGATCTACAATTCTACATGTCATATCGCTATTTTTAAGAATGATCGTTTGCAAATTTTGAAAGAAATTTAAAGTAGATTATGGTCAATTATAAGAAAAAACTCAATTTGTGATAGTTATTCATAATTTTAAAAATAAATAAATAAATGACTACAATATTTTGATAGATAATAAAATCTACATTGTATTTAATATAATTATAATCGAATGAAAAAATAACAATTATTACCTATTATGTAGTTAATATTAGTCATTTTTTAAAAGAAAATTTGTACTAGTTCGTGTATTGCACGGGTTTCAACACTAGTTTCATATTATTGCTTGCAATTAGCAAAGTTAAATCGCATTGTTTGGAAATTGTCGAGTCATATACCGAAAGCTAGAAACCCCATGTTAGACTTTAGATTCTTAGAATAATAGGAGGAATAAATCTAGTAAAACTTGATAGGTGTGTGATAGCCTAATCCTCATGATACGGCCCCTACTTCACTATTTGTATTAGTTAGAATTCTTTGGTTATTTTTTATAGGTGTGACATAGCCTAATCATGACCATTTGCAAAGATTTTTCTTCAATTGCAATTGTGTGGAAGTTGACTATGGACTTCACAAAATGCTGGAATTCTACATATGAGAGGTTAATTTTTGCCTAATTGAAGTAGAGGGAAAAATAATATGAGAGGTTAATGTATCAGAGGTTAATATGTGAGAGGTTAATATGAGGGGTTAATATAAGCTGGAATTTCAATACATGAGAGGTTAATGTTTTGTGAGGTATGAAATAATATTTGTTGCAACTAAATCGTGGCAGAGGTAGTAATACTTATTGCAGGCTTGCAATTTCATAACAATTTGGTATTAATTTTCTTTTATTTGAAAGCTTTTAACGACTCAATTGCGTATACCGATGTTTTTTGGATCAAGTATGTATGGATTAATTTGTATTGTTAGTTAAGTTACTATCAAAGTTAATGAATTGTATCTGTCTGTATGATTCTGTTAATGTTTGTTTTTCTAAACTTATTTTCTTTTAAGTTAGGTTCATTTCAGTGAGTCTTGAGTCAGCATATTATATTCATTTCAATTCAGTTAACTAAGGTAAATTTCAGCCTAAAAGAGCAAGGCCTTAGATGTCAATTTTATCAAACTTAAAAAATTTATTAGGCTCAGATGCTAGATAAATAGAACTCAAGCTATAAATCTAGGTTTCGAATTGAGGTCAAGCCTATTTTTAAAATTTGAATCAAGCTCGAGCCTTACAAATTAAAGTGCTATCAAGCCGAGGCTTGATATGGTTTGGCTTGGCTAAGCACATCAAAAGTGAAATGAGTAGATAACTATAATAATATACAATAAATTAGTTTTACCTCTAGCAAGAAGAAGTTCAGGAGTAGAAGTGAGTAAATCTGCTCTCCTATACCAACCATAATCCTACACATAAACAATCAAAAAGAGATTCAACTATGGCACATAATTTTAAATAGGTTGCCAATGCTAACTTTAAAACTACATGCCAATTAAATCCAATGTCATGCAAATCAATAAAATCATCTGAGAGTATGTGACAATCAAGTTAAACATAGGATCGGTCAATCAACTTGTATAAAGGACAAAGCAATGTATTATGAGAATTATAAAGCAACAAATACATAGAGGAAGAAAAGGACAACAAAAGCATGGAAGTGAAATGGCGGGGTAGGGACAACGAGATGAAATTTTCTATTACTAACACGATGGAGATGAAAAACGTAAAGGAACATAAATAAAAGGAACTTTATCTAGTTGACCAGGAGAGACTTCAATTTGGGTTCACTTTGCACACAGGACCAAACAGCTTATTTAGGCAGTAGCATTAGTCAATAATTATCAAAACAATTCCCCGAAAAGCCTCAACAAATCCTATAAATATGTTCACATAGTCAATAACAAATGACCCCCTGCCCTATAGCTTAGTTAAGAGGAACTTATCCTATTCCCTATTATCGAATCAATTCTATACTCTTTTAGGAGACCACACCATTTCACAAAACATTAATGGTCAACAGAAGCACTACAGACAAGCTAAGTGGGTGGAAATTCTCCAATCTTTTACCTTTTCGTCCAAGTACAAGGAGGAAAGGAATAATGTGGTAGCTGATGCTTTGTCAAGGAGATCATATTTGCATGCAATGGTAGATACAAGTATTGGGATATCAGCACATGAAGGAACTATATATCACTGATTCGGATTTTGCTAATGAATATGAACATCCCAGTAAGAATTTCACAATTCAAGATGGTTTTCTATTCAGGAACAATAGACAATTATTCCTAAGTGTGGAGTTCATGAATGCTGATTAAGGAAGCTCACTGTGGCGCACTTGATGGGAGTTCATAAGACATTTAACATGGTAAGTGAATATTTCTATTGGCCTAAGATGATAGGAGATATTCAATCAGTTGTTTGCAGATATGCTACGTGTCAAAGAGCAAAATCAACCTTTGTGAAGGGACTCTATACACCATTACCAGTTCCGAATACACCCTGGGATAGTGTGAGTATGGATTTTATGATCTTATAATTGGATTGCCTAGAACCCGGTGGGGACGTGATTCAATAATAGTGGTGGTTAATAGATTTTCGAAAATGGCGCATTTTGTGGCTATGAATAAAACTGACGATGCTCAATATGTTGCTGACTTATATTTCAAGGAGATTGTGAAGCTGCATGGCATACCCAAAAGTGTGGTGAGTGATAGGGATTTGAAATTTCTCAGTCACTTTTGGAAGTGTTTGTGGAAGATGATGGGTACAAAGCTGCTTTTTAGTACTTCTAATCATCCTCAGACAGATGGTTAGAGTGAAGTCACTAACAGAACGTTGAGTACCTTGTTGCGTGGGCTTGTGAGTAAAACACAGAGAGATTGGGACATTCGATTGAGTCATGCTGAGTTTGCTTACAAGAGAGCTGTTTCATCCGATATAGGTCATTCGCCTTTTGAAGTTGTGTATGGAATCAATCCATATATGCCTATTGATTTGATACCTTTGGCAAGAGATGAGATACATGTGGATGCTAAGAAACGGTTGAAAGTCTTCAAAAGAACGAGTGAAACTATGAAAAAGAAGATTTCTCAGATGAACGAAGTGTACAGGAGGCGTTCTAACAAGAACAGGACCCAACATGTATTCAAACCTGGTGATTTGGTATTGGTTCATCTCAGAAAAGAGTGTTTTCCACATAGGCAAAAAATAAGTTGATGCCTAGAGCTGATGGACCTTTTAAGGTGATTGAGGCGTATGGGGACAATGCTTATAAGATTGATTTGCCTGATAAGTATGGTAATGTGAGCGTTACTTTCAACATTGGGGATTTCTCGCCTTACTATGATGATGTGAATTTGAGGGCAAATTCTTTTTAACCAGGGGAGAATGAAGTGAATTTGAGTACAAGTGAGATATCCTACCCCAAACCAATTGTAGATGAGTCAATTAATCTTATGTTGAATCTGATTGGATTTGAGAAGGATAAATTACATGTGTGGGTGACTATGGTGAAGATTGGTGACACTGTGGATGATAGTAGTGGCTATCTAAGCCAACACCATCAGTCACTATTATATTGAAGTTGGTGTAGTAAGGTGTTGATTATGGTGGTGTGTTCTTTGAGTCTTCAATGCTAGTCAGTATCAAGATTAGCACTTTATAGGATGGATGGTGGATTCAGCGAACAAGTTGATTTTGTCCATGAAGTTTTTCCCACTTCATTTGATAGGGTTTTTCTCATTTTGTACTTTATTGCTTTTATGTGTGAGTCATTAAGCTAGTGGTTTCCTTCAAGATTATCTAATCTTTGGAGCTTGGTGGATGGTTTCTGGAAAGTTTCTTGATTAAAAGATTCATTCTTGAAAGGTTTCCTGATTTAAAGATTCATTCTTCGAAGAGTTCTTGAAAGATTGAAGCAAATCTTGAAAATTCAAGAAAATGCATGGTTGTTTCTTGGCGAGTGTTTTTGGCGATCTCAAGAGGGATTTCGGGCTTCATTTTGGCTTGGCTCTAATGGATAAAATTGAAGATTTTGTTTTGTTTATTTTGTTTTTAGATAGTTTGTTAGAATAAAATCTTAGTTTGTTAGGATTTGTGCAAGTTGATGGCAAGATAAATCAAGTTGTGCAACGAGTTTATCCTATTGTTTGCTGGTTGTCTAAGTTTTTTAGGGTTGTTATAAGGTTGTTAGGATATTTTGTACCATAAATACCGTAAGAATTCCATGTAACAACACAAGTCTTTTGTGATTAAAATCAATAAAAATTCCGTGTGTTTTCTAGTGCAATTAAAAAGTTGATTGTTCAAGTTACTTTCATAAATTCGTGACTCAAGAGTGTTGATCGAATTTAGAACCTAGTTAATTAGTTTCAAGAGTGATCTAAATAATTAGTCATCAATTGAATTCGTCCATGAGTGGGAATTTAATTGAATAGCACGTGAGTTTTAAGTATTATTTACGAATACCACTTAAAATCCACATCATCATTCCAAAGATTTCAAACCTTGATGACTAAGCAAAAGTTCCTTTTCTTGAGATTCACCCTCAATTCTTGAACTTGTTTCTGGATCACAATAGATTGAACTCTATGCCCCCATAGCATATATATGTATGAACACTTTTTTCCATAGCAGTAGTGACACTAAATCTACTTGTGATTTAGTCTACCAACATTCCTAAATGATAAGTGGACAGTCAATTAAGTAACAGCCTACATAAAAAAAATTGGCCATATTTTAAAAGAAATCATAAACACAGTTTAAAACTTACCCTCCAAGGCCAACAGGTTTATCTAAACCAGCGTTTTGAGCAGCTGATGCCTCTTTTTTATCTATCATCTGCAATATTGGAGGCTTATACTTCTCCATTGCAGCAAACCCATGCTGAGCTATATCATTGTACCTAAAATTTCAAAAGGTTGAAAATCCTCATAGTAAATTCCCACGAAAACTTAGTGAAGTAATTTAGAAAGTGAGTTAAAGAATTTCTGTGAACAATTTCACTTTTTACAATTAATCTAACAAGAATTAAGTCCTGCTTAAAACTTAGCACTATCATCTCTAAACAATGTCATTAGCCAAGGATTCAAAGTGCATACTTCAAATATTACTTTGTAAATTCACCAAAACGTAAAAATAGAAAGATAGTAAAAACGAAACAAATAGAAGGCAGGAAGGAAACTAAAAGCCACATTATGCAATAAGCTAGCAAGGCAAATCAATACAAAGAAGATAGGGTAAGGTGCACCGTATCGGAAATGGTGTTGTAGAAGAAATATACTTGAACTAGAGAAGATAGTTTACTCGAAATACATGCAAATCCTTAAACCCAGATATAACATGTTGCTATGAATTAGAACTAAAACAACTGACTCTAAGCTCACAATTTAAGATACAAATATCGAAGGAAATTGACTTGAAATTGTAACAATCTTCAATCAATTGCTGAAACCTAAGGGTCCTGAATCAGTACAATGGTTTCATGCACCAAACTCACGATTTAGGGATGTTCAATGACTAAATAAGCTTCACTCATTCAAACTAGGATTTACGCACCTAATCTAAGGTTCTCTTATGCAGTCTTACTCATCGCACAAAACAAGTACACAAGAGCTTAGATGACGAGTGTGTGTAGTGGTGGGACCCTCCGACTACCAGTTTTGCCCAGGGATCAAACCCTGAAGAAAGCCTCCCCCAACCCTTTAAGGGACACTCTGGCAGAAAGGGCAGCCCAGGCCCACAAAAGAAAGTACAAAAAAAAAAAAACAGAAAAATCATCCAATAGGTCAACCAAAAACAAACGGAAATTTACCAGATATTGCTGATTACAAAGCTAGACCCGTACATGGGATAGAACCACAGCAGCTGCATGAAACAAGCAATTTTTTTTTTTTTCTGAACATGAGATATCTAAATCAAATCTGCTTGAAAGAAACATCCAATAGAAAATCCAGACAAGAACATAGTTAACAGCCAAATAATTAGCATTAGCAATGCACTACTAAAGTGCCCCACCTATTGTCGAGTTAACAGCAACAGGTAAACATCACTGATAACTTGATGACGAACAAAACATGCAATGTAGATGCTAGTCATATCTATAGAAAGAAAGCAAAGTAATGTGGAAAACTCACCTGATGAGGACATGGTGCAAAGAAGGATCATTGGAAACAATATATATTAAATGTAACAAACATTCAAACATGTAACTATAAAAAGGAATTTCAAAATGTCTCAAAAATTCATACGGACTAATCCAACAAATAAGATATACAGTGTGCGGTGTAGTGCTTTAAAGTAGTGGGAATGCAGTTCCTAAGTTCCTAATTTATCTGATTGAGTTACATTCATTTAGTTTTACTAGTTTAGTAGGTTTATTTTTTTTATTATTATTAAAATGTTAGGGGAACACGTTTAGTTTGTTAGTGGGGTTTAGTTTGCTTGAAATGTGGAATTAGTTATCTATGTCTATCCTTAGTTTGTTAGCCTATTTAAAAAATTCACTATCAATCATTCAATCAATCAAACACAACCTTAATCCCAAAAAATTGGGGTCGGCTACATGAACCAAAATTAATCATTCCATGTGGTCATCCACATAAATTTTCTTCCTCCATCCCCTACGATCGAGAACCTCATTCACTAGTTTCAAGTAATTCTGGATATTGCATTTTCTATCTTATACTCTTCTACCTGGCTTTTACTTCCACATGTTATAAGCTTTATGCCTTTATCTACCATATTCTGCTATATTTATCCATTCTCTTCTCAACAAATTATTCCGAGTGCCTAAGGTTTGCAAAATCATTATTTTAGTAAGGGAATAGTGCTTATGTTAATTTATTCCTCACAAACAAATGATCAATGACTTTTATTCTTTTGAAGGATCCAACCGTTAAAATTTAAAAGGTATGTAACCAAAAAAAAAAAAAGTTGACTAAAAATTACCAGAACATTTTTTAAGCCCTTATATACATCCTTTAACAATAAATTACGTCTAAAAGAAAAGTTAAGCTAAAGCTACCCATCATTTGCATCACCATTACAACATACAAAGTACTACACGGCAAAATTCGTCCACTTAAAATAATTATGACTTGAGTTCTGTTCTTTTGGGCCGAAGATGTATGAATAAAGCTAAATTTTGGACCCAGCAGGAGATGATAAGTTTCGCTGAAACTAATTGAAAATAAGTCCAAATGACAAGGCCTTACATAGAGAAAAGGGATCCTTTAGATTAGCATGGGAAACACTCAAAACCTTAANAACTATAAAAAGGAATTTCAAAATGTCTCAAAAATTCATACGGACTAATCCAACAAATAAGATATACAGTGTGCGGTGTAGTGCTTTAAAGTAGTGGGAATGCAGTTCCTAAGTTCCTAATTTATCTGATTGAGTTACATTCATTTAGTTTTACTAGTTTAGTAGGTTTATTTTTTTTATTATTATTAAAATGTTAGGGGAACACGTTTAGTTTGTTAGTGGGGTTTAGTTTGCTTGAAATGTGGAATTAGTTATCTATGTCTATCCTTAGTTTGTTAGCCTATTTAAAAAATTCACTATCAATCATTCAATCAATCAAACACAACCTTAATCCCAAAAAATTGGGGTCGGCTACATGAACCAAAATTAATCATTCCATGTGGTCATCCACATAAATTTTCTTCCTCCATCCCCTACGATCGAGAACCTCATTCACTAGTTTCAAGTAATTCTGGATATTGCATTTTCTATCTTATACTCTTCTACCTGGCTTTTACTTCCACATGTTATAAGCTTTATGCCTTTATCTACCATATTCTGCTATATTTATCCATTCTCTTCTCAACAAATTATTCCGAGTGCCTAAGGTTTGCAAAATCATTATTTTAGTAAGGGAATAGTGCTTATGTTAATTTATTCCTCACAAACAAATGATCAATGACTTTTATTCTTTTGAAGGATCCAACCGTTAAAATTTAAAAGGTATGTAACCAAAAAAAAAAAAAGTTGACTAAAAATTACCAGAACATTTTTTAAGCCCTTATATACATCCTTTAACAATAAATTACGTCTAAAAGAAAAGTTAAGCTAAAGCTACCCATCATTTGCATCACCATTACAACATACAAAGTACTACACGGCAAAATTCGTCCACTTAAAATAATTATGACTTGAGTTCTGTTCTTTTGGGCCGAAGATGTATGAATAAAGCTAAATTTTGGACCCAGCAGGAGATGATAAGTTTCGCTGAAACTAATTGAAAATAAGTCCAAATGACAAGGCCTTACATAGAGAAAAGGGATCCTTTAGATTAGCATGGGAAACACTCAAAACCTTAAATTGAAAATAAGTCCAAATGACAAGGCCTTACATAGAGAAAAGGGATCCTTTAGATTAGCATGGGAAACAATCAAAACCTTACCTTAGTATTAAAAGGTGAGAGGCGGTCCTAGGTGCAAAAGGGGTATGCGCTTGGCACCTCGTGCAGCTCAAAAGTAGGTCAAGGCTCAACCAACAAAAACATTTCAAACATCAAAAAATCCCAAAAACAGCAAGAGGCGCGCTTCTTAAAACCTCGTTTGCGTCTCACTGCGCCTTTCAAGGATAGGTAGGTGCGCCTCAACTAATTGAGGCGAATTTTCTTGTGCCTAGCACCTAGGCGCGCGGTTTTAAAACGAGGAAAAAAATCAATTACTGATTGGATTTTATGAAAAAAACTTGGACATTGATCATATAGCAATCTATAGCTGGACAATAATCTTATAAAATGCATAAATTCTCAACAAACAAAAGGCATCGCGTTGGCATCATGCCTACTTTGTGATACTATTTTGCACCTTAATTTTCAAAAGCAAGAGGCGCACCTAGGTATAAAAGAGTTGCACACCTCTCATGGGTCATGTGGATAATATTAAGGAAATGGAGAGAGGGAGAGGGACAGAAAGAGAAGTCCACATCTAATGAAGAACAGACTGAAAAGAGAGAGAAGAATATATACAAGAAGAAGAGAAAAGGCCAAACCAACGTTAGAGATGAGACTTACTTGTATTAGAGTTTGTAAAAAATTAACAACCTTTTACAATATGTCATGATTTACATTAAATATGAACTTTAATTTGGACTAATTCACAAGTACGGGTTTTCATCAAATTGGAGCTTTTGATTTAGACCCTAAATAGAAGTAATTACCGATGGGTACTTCAAGGTTTAGGATTGAAATCAATCAAATCAATCAAACAAAGCCTTAATCCCAAAAATTGGGGTCAGCTACATGAATCAAAAAAAATCATTTCATGTGGTCATCCACATAAATTTTCCTCCTCCATCCCCTGCGATCAAGGATCTCATTCTGGATCTCATTCTCTTGTAAATCCAAAAGCTTCATATCCTTTCTAACCCCTTCCCACCAAGGATTAGGATTGAAAGAACATTTTAAACCAAAGTGAGACTTAAGTTCTCCATGAATTGATTTCATCACAGATCATTCTTTCTTTTGTCTTCTCCTTTCAAACTATGATACAAATTTGATTGAGCTTTAACCTTAAATCTAAACGGAAATAATTATCAAAAAAGGTATTTTTGGATTCATAATGATGACGAGTTTTCAAATAAGAAATTTTCACAAAATCGTTTAAACAAAATCAAAAACTTTGTGTTAAAGGAAATCAAAATATAAAATGTGAAATAGTTTTTCCTTGATCAGATTGTCTTTCCATTACGCACTTTCTGTTTTTCTCTCTCATCATTCCCACATGAGAGTTTTCACATGTTAGAGCTACAGAGGATCATCTTTTTCGCTTTTATTGGCCTTTTACTTTTATCACATAGTTGTCTACTCCCTTTGACCATAAGGTGTGTGCCTGACGTGCCTTACACCTCCAAAGAAACTCCCATGAGATGCATACTGTTCAGTGCCTGTCGTAATATGGATTCACGTAATATGGATTCACTCACGTCTAGGTGCGCTTTTTACCAAGTTACAGGCAATCACAAGTAGTTGTCAAGTACAAGTTTGGTCTAGTTTTTAGGACCCATAGTCACTTTTGAATTTCCCAACCGTTTAGGCCTCGTAACAATGTCAACATAATGTCGCCAAGCCACATATCAGAGATTTGCCAATGACTATTGGAAACTTCAAAGTTTTATAAGTTCTATGAAAAACAATTTCGTGGGAGAAAAAGGAAAAAAAATAAATATACGAAATGAGCTTGAGATGTAGTTTGAAAGTGGAGATGTGATAGATTGTGTTTTAGAACTTGGTAGAGAGTTTAAAGAGGAGAATGAAAACCGAAAGCTGCCAGCTTAACATGCAAGATGATGTTAGATTAAGAACTTGGACATGCGAGTTGAGTGTGGGAACGTGGAGTAGTGAGTTTTAGGATAACTTGCTAGGGTTTTAGTAGTAAAAAATGAAAGTAGGAGGCTAAAAATTCACAATGCAAATTGTGATGGGATAAGAGAATGGTATTTTTGCCTTACTGTTTTGACATGCAATGTCATTTAAGCCGACTTCCATTTAGAGCAATGTACAAAAAGGCTAAACGCACACTAAAGCGATTCAGATTCCCTACGCCTAAGGCATGCCTCAATGTGAGGAGCGAGACGTACCAATGACAACAAAAATATGGGAGAAAAAGAGTAGCACCTTTTGGTGCATCTAATTGAGATCGCGTTGCCTAGACCCACATAAGCGCATAAATGCGCCTCCATGCAAGCCCTTAAAACATTGATTTAGAATTTATCTATAGCACTTAGCACTTGGTACCCCAGTATATTTCACAAAATAAGAAGATTAAAAAACTTGAACAGGGTTAGTTAGGCAGCTCGACGACAAAAACTAAATCCATATAATGTTAATCCAAGGAATTGAAAGGTAACACATACATAAATGACTTGTATCAAAATTGTTCGCAATGTTGAATACATGGTCAATATTACTCCATAGCACACTTCTTCATACATTATCTGAGGACACTGATTAGGTAAAATCCACCGCAGCATAGGAATGAGAAATAACTTCAATAAAGACAAACTGCAACAAAAAGATAGGTGGAAAAATATTTTACTATTATTGCAACATAAGCAGAAAAAATGAAATGTAGAACAAGCAACACTTTTGATATGCTATAAAATAAGGAAAAATTAAATTGATACGAAATGCAACTTATAATTGCTGAAGTACTAAGGCTCCAAAACAAATGTATGGTAGATTAATTATCACAATCACCAATTGCAAACATTTTCAATATGTATCTATTTTTACTTCACTTTTAGATGCATTGATATAGACATGGGGTAGATTTGTTCAAACCAAATCAAGAGTCCAACACTAACCAAATTGAATTGGAAAATCAAAATCAATGTATACAAATTGATATTGGAACTTAACTCAATTATTAACATCAAATATTCGGATTGGATGTGCAGTAGGGGTTATGGAAACAAAAACATTGAGATGGATATGCGGAACCACTCTAAGGGATAAAATCTGAAATGAAGTCATCTATAGGAGAGCTGGTGTCGAAGTCATTGCAAGCAAACTAAGGGAAAACCACTTGCATTGGTTTGGACATGTGAGACTGAGACCTCCACGAGTTCCGAGCTTCGGTGCAACGAGTGGGATTGGGGAGATCGCAAATGAGGTAGGGGGAGACCAAAAGTGACTTAGTTGGAAGGTATTAGATAACATATGAAGCTTTTGGATTTACAAGAGAACGAGGTTCTTTATCGCAAGGGATGGAGGAGAAACATTTATGTGTATGACCACATCGAATGATAAATTGGTTTATGTAGCCGACCCCAATTATGGGACTAAGGTTTTGATTGATTGATATATTCAGATTGGACGTGAATAAAGACTACATGGATCAATAATAATAATAATAATAATAATAATCTAAAGTGATAGAATAAAAATAATTTAGGTAAAATAAAAGTACAAGTGAATAAAGAACATAATGCCAACTTAAAAGTTTCATGTAAACTGCTTATGTTACTCTTCTAGCTCATGTTACATTATGGTTGATGAATTTCTAAGTCTAAACTACGAAATTTGAAAGGTTGATTATATTTAAACTTTTCTCCATAATTAGGGCTATTTAGCTTAATACAAAAGAACGGAAGGTTTAAGAATTTGGATTGGCAGATTGGATCCAACCTGTGTAGTGGTCTAGATATGGTCAAAAGGCAGATTGGATTTGAATAATAATTGAATATCCCAATTTCAGTTATTCAGATAGGTTTTGGAAATATGCTCTATTCGTCTATAGCTGAATACTAAATAAAAATCACTTAAAACCTACACAAAGCTTACACAATTCAACTTCTCGGTTACTTAGTTTAACAAAGTTGTTATCACATAAGAAATACCAATAAAAGAAAATTCCGATTTCACCACTACTCAAATAAAACAATATTATGGCCCGGGGAACAAAAATCACAAGTATGATTACCTGCCAAGAAAAATCAACCCATTCAAAAGAAAACATTGACCAGTTCGAATCAATAGAGATCTACACCTGAGAATTCAGACATAGTTAGATAGAATTCATGGAGTAATAACTCAAACCCATAGTTAGATGAAACCTGTAACACAAGATGAATGCTCTATGAAGACAGCATGCCTCTTTGAAACCATACAACCACAGATATGATCCTTGCTTCAGCTTTTCAATTGCGGTTGTGGATGCGGCAATCAGCACAGTTCCTGAACCAGAGCAGGAGGGGCGGCTGTCTTGCAGCTCAACAGAGGAAGGTATTTTTTCATTGTTTGGTCTTAACATTGAGATGTTATTGTCAAAGAAATTACAAGTAGAAGCCTGCAACACAAAAAACAGCCAAATTCCACTCAATTATCAAACATTGACTCGCAAATCACATAAAATTTTTCTAATATCAACAAAAATCTACCCTACAAAACCTAATCAAGCATAAGGGTAATATATAACGTTACCCTTGCTAATTGTTTGATACCAAATAAAACTTCACAAACAATTAACACAATAGCTCCATCACACCTCAACTAAATCAGATTAAATTGATTGTTACTATTTGCTGCTGATTTTCTGTGTTAACCTCAGAATTAAGCAAAACAAATCAAAATTTTAGAACAATTATTCAGAATAATAATATAAATTTCGAATAAAATTTCCAGAAAAATTGAACAAATAGAGAATAGCTTTGAGAGATTGAACAAATTCAATAAGATTTTGAACCCAAATTCCAGATTAAAAAAGCGTAATAACAAAATTTCTAACACGAATTTGACATTGAACGTATAAAATAAACAGCACCTTAATTCTGTCGTAAACAATTGCAATTGAGCAACAGAGTTAATTGCAATCAAGAATTAACGAATTTATAAACACCAAACTCACAATTAACATTTTTGGGTGCAAATTTTTTTATATAGTATATATGCAAATTGTAAAAACAAAAAGCTAAGAGATAAAAAAAATTACCTTTAGTGAGGCTGATTTGAACAAGTTGCTCTGAGGATGACCAAGGTGAAGATCAGAGAAGAGAGAAAAAAAATTGCACACCAAAAGGATGATAGGCAAATCAGTGTAATATACAAAATTTATATCATAATGACATTTTTAACGTAATATTTTAGAACTTTCGGAGTAAAATCTTTTTATATGCATTTTAAGGGGTAATGCAGTAATTGTTATATAATATATGTATTTAGTGGATGCCCATTATACCCCTATGATTATCTTAGTATATTCTAGATACTAGGTGTATAATTCTCTAAGGAAACCCTAATTGTTTCCCATATCTATATATATATATATATGTATGTACTCCCTTATGAAATAATAACATGAATACATATCTATTCTGTCCTACAAATACTCTCTACTACTTAAACCCTATTTTCTATAACACGTTATCAGCACGATTGTTCTACTGAAACATCTAATAGTAGATTGAAAAGGATCAATCAATTAACGGATAATTAAAGCAAGATATTCTTAGCTTATTGATCTATCGGGTCGAATTAATTAATCATGTTTCGTCAAAGGTACGTGTGCTTTGCTGGCTTTGCTGTATGTTGTTTTCTACGCATTATTGTTGGTTCATAGAGGTTTACCATAGCAATAAAGGGGGATTTTTAATAACTAATTGGTGAGCCAATTTGTTGCAATGACATTCATAAAATTATTAACCTTTATGTTTTGAAGTTGCTCCTCGATCAATGATTATTAGGATTCTCCCAAACTATTAATGCTTTATTGTATTGTACTTTGTCCAAGAAATATTGATAGGAGAATGTAGCAATAATTCGAGTACTTTGTAGATAATAACTCTATCATTTTTATCATATGTGAGAATCTATTATCTTACATTAAACACTTTAATAATCTACGCAACAATTACATGCAATTATCATAATGATTATGCTTTATTCTTATACTCTTAAAGGAAATATTTTGGCTTCATCTGAAATTCCTAATTTGATACATGTTTGTTATATATTTTCGTAAATATAAATCATATCTTTTACTATGCATATCTTGTGTATACTTCTGATCCTGCGTGAAGTGAATTGAAATGCGCTCAACAGTCAATATATAATATATATTAATCGAGTCGCCTTTATACCAATTCTCCCATCATCATATAATCATAGATCTACTAATTTTTGTATATATCCTATCGCCACAAATTGTATCATAGAATATATGTTGCCATCTGATGTTCTTTTAATATGGAGGTATATATGATCTAGATGACTCAAACAAATATATATGTATATATATATATGTATTCTTTATGCATGAGATTGTTGACTTAGTAATATTAATTTCCTTACTTATAACTTTGTTATGCAATTTTTTTTGGGAAATCATTGTAATTGATGATTATATGATGGCTAATCCGTTCTTTCACTCCACTAATTTAAATTTTAATTTGATGGTTCAAAATAAATAAATAAAAATTAAAGTATATGCAGAGTATAAAGTATAGAGTTTTGTTTTGCTATGCCTCGACTCATCTTAAACTTTCTTATGATTTGGTTTGTTTTCTTGTTGAAAACTTGATGATATTATTCTGTTCATCTGAGATTTGTCATACAATATGAGGCATATACATATAGATATTACCTAAAGCTTCTTCTAGCCTAAGATAACTCCTAACAGTAGGATTTTTCAAGGCAAATCTTTTTCTTATTATGATCTTTATATATTGGTAATGTTAATCTTGTTGCTCAAGTATCTTTGTAAACATTATCTTCGTCAATATTTATTTAATTAATCATTATTTTGTTTAGAATTTCAATTCATGCAGATCATGCACTATTTTCAGTTTGCCACTAATACCTATATGCGTATTATATATACTTTATGGGTTATGATGTGTAATTTGAGTAGTAATTTATAAGAATTTTATTGAGTCAATGAGTTCACTCATTTGTCTTTTGCTTTGTTTCTTTGTCACAGTAGAGAGCCCTCATATATATATATATATATATATATAAGCATATCTTCTATATTTTAATCTTCCTAACAATATATGTGAGATTATATCTCCAATAGGTTAAATCATAGGTTACACGAATGATGCTTGGCTAATTCCTAAGTTTTAACTATATGTGTTAGTATATGGTCATTGAATAAGTAATAATAACATTAAATTGAATAAGTAAGATTCTAACTAATTAAAATCAAGATCATAATATAAACATTGATATATGTAAACAATATCGTTATTTCCTCGATTCATTATTAGAGAATTTACTAAGAGTTGTATAATTTTCATTATGACATTATTTAGTTTTAAAATCTTGATGTGTGATTCAATTCGACTATATATGTGATATTATATACCTACATGAAGTATGATTATTATTAGAATATTGAGTAAACTAATCATGAAATACTTGCATACATGCGCCCGATCCTTAATTTTATGAAGAATACTTGTACATATGAAAATGATGCAGTGTTTCTTAAAATTTACTACGGGTAAAAAAAAATAATCATAAAAAACAATACTACTAATACTCCTCTTACTACTAATAATAATAAAAATAAAATAAATAATAAAATAAATATAAAAATAAAAATAAATAAATCCTCTTGAGTAGGAAGATTTTTCATGACCAAGAATTTCTATAGTTTCTAAGCAGCTTGGATATCTCATTCATCCACAAAATATTATGTCTTAGTGCACAATGTCATGTGGAATAATATTCAAAGATTTAGAATACTTAATGTACTATCTTTTAGTAGACATTCTTGATCGATTACGAACTATGTGCATGGATGAGTATGATAGTGCATAAATAACTAGACTTACTCATTTCTAGAAGTGAATGAGAAATTGCATATATGTTAGCATAAGATGATGAGCTTGTTGCAGATATTTACCTTAATATAATTCATAAAAGTTCATAAGAATGAACTACAAACATGCATACAAATATTCTATAGCAAGGATAAGTTTCATGAGTTAAGAAATTGAATATGACATTGTGAGCAACTAAATTGAAAATGTATCTGTTATGCCCATATAATTGAAGATTTTCAATATAAAGATTAAACATTTGGCCAACATAACATGTAAGAGTTTTATAAGAATAATAATTCAATTTCTTGATACATTCATTGGCAAAAGAATTTATGGCGTAAGAGATACTTCGTATATGGTTATATAGAATAAAGTTTGTTGGATTAATTTCATGCCCCGATATGTAGATTAGGGGGAGCTAGATAGTTTTATTCCATGAATTGTAAAATATATTGATGGTCATTTTGTACATATAATGATTTATTTAAAGAGGTGGCCACATGATATTAAATACTAAATGATATAATCCTGAAGACGATGGATATGAATGAAGGCCATTGATTATATACCACTCAATGTGTTATATTAGACTATATGTCCTAGAAGGACAATGTGAGTTGCTAATGATATAGAGCACACCGGAAGCATGATAGACAATTGTTTCAAAGATAGCATGGTAAAATTAATATGTACCAAATTATAAGAATACTTCAAGAGTATAAAATGTACACACAAATAGCATGTATCATAATAATAATAATGCTCTAGCAGAGTATGAGTGTTTATTGGATAAAGTATTAGTCTTGCAAGTATAGAAAGAAACACATGTTAGTGTTTTTATATCACATCATATAATGTTCATGGCTATGCATGAAGTATGTTATATAAAGTGATCACAGTGTTTGAAAACTAACAAATTTAGAAAAATATTTAGATCAGACGTGATAATTAAATTAGGTCATCCGGGTTTAATGTATAATCACCCGTAATGGAAACCTGAAGTTCATTGATATAAAATAAGGTGTTGACGCTCTCTCATGTTAGATATGTGAAATGTTTTGAATGGCAAGACATAATTAACGAACATTGATATTGAGCTATATTTGGATTGTGATTTTTAGAAAATTTCAAGAAAAATATAGTTTATTTTTGAACAACTTGGATATAGATATGTAATGGGTGACCAGAAGTTCACTAAAATAGCTTATATGTTGTTCCATATTATGTAATTAAGGCTTACCAATCACCTTATATGTTAACACTTTGAGTAAGTAAAAACTCATTATCGAAGTCATGGGTAATTCAGAAGATCACGTTGAGTGGAGTGATATATTATAAGCTAAGTCATGATTATATTTATATAGCAATCATTTGTTTTATTGGGCTGTTGAATGTCAGCACACAGAATAAACCGACAACTGCACAGTAACTGTTACCCCATTGTAATTAATCTCTGGAAGAGAGCATTTTATGATAAATTTATAAATACATGTCGATAAACATCATAAGTTAGAGAAGAGATGATTTTCATTGATTGTTCTCCGGAAGAGACAAATGTTTGTTGAATATACTTCTTCTAAGCGATGAAATTTGTTAAAAAAAATCTTCTATTAGATGAAATATTTTTGCACATGAAATTTACACTAAGTTGGTAGAATATGATCCCCGATATTTGAAAATTTTACCAACTTAGGGAAAAGAATTGGGATAGTTGGCAAAATTACTAAATTATAAAGTGATGATCCCTATAATGACATTGAGATATTATTGCCAACTTTTGTCTATATATTATCAAGATATGTTGCACATCTATGGTTTGATTTGTATTCAGTTTGTCTCATGTTACATACCGTTAAGATACATTTTGGTCATATTATGGTATACATTGAGATAAATCTTGCCAATAATACTTGAATCACTACACCTGAAGTGTAGGTTGTATGTCGGTTCCAAAATAAATATGAAATATATGGCAAGAAAGTGCAGTTGAAACTATTGAATGTAATGGTATATTAATGCCATAATGTATGCCCCGGAAGTGGTATAAATCTGAATTATAACAGATGGCCTATGATATAAGAACATAGATGTTATAATCGACTAATGGTACCAATGGAAGAGAAAAACCACCGGTAGAAGCCATTTGTCATAAATAGATATCCAAGCGTATTCATATATCATTGTAAAATAGCATGCAAATTACATCTTGAAAAATGTGATACCGGTATATGATGGAACCGAGGATTATATGCATATGCAAAAGTATGGATTTGAGAACAGGGATCTGAAATAAAAGTCCACTTTATGTCGACATATTGACATGATCAGAGTAATCATGGACTTGGAGTCCAACTAAAGGTGAATAATGATGATCATCAAGGACCAGAAGTCCAGCAAATAGATTTTTAAAATTCACATTGTACAGTGTCTTGCATTTTTTAGTCTTACATTTATGTGCATGTGTGAGTCGAGATAAACGCATAATCATTGCATGTGTCAATTAGTGATTAGATGCATCACTCATTATATATGTAGTATATGTTTTATGCTCAAAATTTTGTTCAAATAAACTTTACATCTCATCATATTACATGTACTAATTTTATACAATATGTATATACGTAAAATTTTGACCATTATATAGTAAGATGTGTTTACAATAGTATGAAGATTTACACTAAAAATTTTACACTCCAATGGAATATATTTGTGATGAATTATCAGATGAGGCGTTTTAATGCATGTTTTGAATTATGCTAAAAGTTTCAGAAGAACTTGTACAAGACATATTCAAATATCTAGTGCTTCAAGTTCTATACGAAATATTGAACACCTCAATGGACAATGGTGACATTATTATCAAACTCCTGAAGAGTTTAAGACTAAATTAACAACACTCAACCTGAAGTTTGAGTATGTGAGTGCTAATCAGAATCTTATGTTCATTTGAGAACTTGATTTTATAAGGTAATCCTTTTATGGTCCAGAAGAATTATAAACGAATAATTATTACTTAAATGTAATTACTAATTTACATAAGATTAGATAATGATGTTGATTATATCACAAGTTGCCATAATAATTATCAATATGTAATTATTAATAGTTTATTTATATAAACTTCCAGAAGAAGGCATAAGTTTAATATTTGTGCAATTAACAAAGATGAAGTAATGATAAACACAACATATGATTATTTCAAGAGTATGAAGAAATGAATATATCTCATGTTGAAGTTGAAGTCCAATAAGGAAGGATCAACTACCAGAGTTTGATTTTATTCTACTTCAAGTGCGAAGCTACTACCAAAGACGTTGGGTTCATTATTCTAAAAGATCTCAAGTTATGCATTCATTAGGGGGAGAAAATACGTGTTGCACTCTTTTTCCCTTAACCATGGTTTTGTCCCACATTGGGTTTTCCTGGTGAGGTTTTTAATGAGGCAACATCATAAAACGTATTACGAAAGTGATGTACTCTTTTTCCTTCACTAGGTTTTTATTCCCACAGGGTTTTTCTTAGTAAGGTTTTAATGAGGCATACTATTCGATAATGGTCATCCAAGGGGGAGTGTTATATAATATATGTATTTAGTGGATGCCCATTATACCCCTATGATTATCTTAGTATATTCTAGATACTAGGTGTATAATTCTCTAAGGAAACCCTAATTGTTTCCCATGTCTATATATATATGTATGTACTCCCTTATGAAATAATAACATGAATACATATCTATTCTGTCCTACAAATACTCTCTACTACTTAAACCCTATTTTCTATAACAGTAATACATTTTTCTACTTATTTACGAAAAATGCGATGTGATTTTCTATTTATACATAATACAGTAATTTACTAGATATTATCCATTCTCCTCGACTTATTTTTACTTATTTTCAGCAAAAATAAGTTCAGTTTAACAAAAATAAATTTCAATCCTTAACAAATTGTTAATGATTTCAGCGAAAATAAATTCAGATAAGTAAAAATAAATTTAGTTCAGCAAAAATAAGTTCAGATAAGCAAAAATAAGTTGACGAGAACAGGGCTTTAGTATGATAAGACTAGAATTCGGTTTCCTCCGTGGTTCTTTAATTTCTCAGCTATTGAGTTTTTTTAAAAACTAGATTAAAGGGTTTTTCTACTCGGTATCCCTCAGCTATTGAGGTTTTGTTTTTTTACGTTGTGTCCTCCAAAATTTAAAATTTCCACATGGTGTTCTTGATGTTCATTAAGTTACTAAATCATGATCTTTGCGTTAAAAATGCCACAATCTCAATCTAGATTTGGTGACTCATACGTCTTTGCTCGTGGCCCATATTATTCTATTTTTTCGTGTAATTAACAAGCACTATGAGAACTATGGCTCACACAACAAATAATTAACAAGTACAAGTACTTAGCATCCATGTACAAGGTCATGACATAGTAACTTAAGGAACCTTAGGGGCACCACGTGGAAGTTTTAATTTGGGAGGGCACAACATAGAAAATCTAATACTTCAGGGGCATCATGTAGAAAAACCCAAAATTAAAAATATAGCTAAATTTATCAAGCATACTCACTTGAAAATTGGTGATACTGACTTGAAAACAAATAATTTTAAATTTAAAATCAACTAGTACGGCACCCAAGCGATCCACAGTTTAAAAATCTAAATACGTAGTATTAGATATTATGAGTTCCGATACAATACCATGGGTTCTTATGTTACAATAGTACTTTAAGAACCCGTAGTATAGTGATATATTTGAATAATTTAACACCCTGGAATTTCCTAACTTTCCTCCTTTAGATGTTCCAGAAATATAATACAAATATAATAAAGAATAATTATTATTAAAGCTCCTAAATAACTAGGAAAAACCAAAGTATTACCGCCACCGTGATAACGGTTAAACCTTTTATTAAAATAATGCAGCGGAAGTCTTTAAAAACTAAAAACCACATTAAAACTCAAAATAATTTCAAAAGCAAATCGAAGTCATAACCAAAAGGAAAACCAAATTAAATCTCTATTACACTTCGGAACCGTCTTAACGACCCTTCAAAATCAAACAAACTTTAAACTTCAAAAACCAAAAATCAACATCAAACAATAAATAACTAACAAGTTCATAAAACTAAGAAAACTACAATGCAAGCGCTCACACTCTAAACCCAGCATGATTAACTATGTCCACCTGTACTTGTAGCTTTCTCTTATTGTAGACAACTACTCGCCATCAAAATGGGTCATCGTAGGGCCAAGTTGTAATACCCCATATTTTCACGCATTTTAGGGAGTTATTTTCATATTTTATACGTATGTTTTTAATATTTTTATTGAAAAAGTAAATTCAATAAAATATTAAAGAAAGGAAATTTAAATAAATTTTAATCAAAGTAATTATTTTATGTTTATAATAATATTTCATGTTTTATTAAATATTTTAAAAAGTTTCTAAAAATGGAATTTTTAGATTTTTCTGAATTGTTTTAAAACAAGGGCATAAAAGTAATTTCAAACATTAAGGGTATTTATGTAATTGCACCAAACCCTACTTTGGGGCCTTTATAAATACCCCTTAAAATCCCAGAATTTCATATTTAAATTGCAACTTTGTGAAATAGGATTCCAAAAATTTTAAGAGAAAAAAAAAGAAAGTTTGAAAAAAAGGGGAAATCGGAAAATTTTCGGAAGAAGAAAAAAAAGAAAAAACTTGCGCTAGTTTTCCCTCGTCGTCCGTCCGCTGTTGCACCCCGCCGGCCACCTCCTTCCCTCTCTTTGGTATTTTCAAGCACCTTTTATTGAAAAAAATTCTTCTCTTTTTCTTTTTGATTCAATCTTGCAAATTCATGTTTATAATTATGATTAATCATGTTTCTATAGTTTTAATTATGTTTTTATAAAGTTATGATTTACTTTAAACCATGAATTTATTTGTTTGATCATGAAAGTTTAAATTAGGGTTTATGAAATTCTTGATTTTATGGTTTTTTAAAATTTCAATATTATGATCTTGAATTGTTGTTGGGTGAATTTATGATGATTTTATGAAGCTTAAATCGATTTTCAAAGGTTTTAAAGTTGAATTATATTGCTGTCCAAATTTAACAATCATGAAAATCAATGGAATAAATATTATGAACATGTTTTATCTTATGAAAAATTATTCTAAAGCATAGATTTGATTTATAATGATGTTAGTGGATTGTAAAAGAGTTTTATGATGAATTTATGATGTTTTCATGAGTTTTTAATGAGTTTTAGGTAAATAAATAAAGCTGTAAATTTTTAGTAACACATGTTTATGCTGAATAAAAATAGTAACGTGTGACATAGTAAGTTATAATTGTTTTAAATGTATCTAAGTATTGTATATTGAACTTAGGGCATGGCTATAGTGTTTTATGATCAAAATATGATATTTTGAAAAGTCTTAGAGTGTTTTTGAGGAATTTTACAAAGCTATCATTTTTAGAAAATTACCGAAAATCAAGTATTTTGCAATGAAAAAATTAAAATAAATTATGGAATTGAATAAAAACCATATAGAAAATGTTTTGGACAAGTTGCCAATGTAGAAAGTTAGTTTGGTGTTGTTGTAGAACATAGTCCACAAGGTTTTAATTTAGTTTCGATTTTCTCTATGTAGGAGACTTCGATCTAGTTGACTTTTAGAAGTTGTGGCGGAACACCACTACAACTACAACAAAAGGTATGTAAGTACTAAAGACAGACATAGAAATTAGAATTCATGCTTGGTTGATCTCATATGATATGTGTTGTTGAGCTTGATTTGATTGTAAATTGACATGTATGACAAGCTTATGAAAGATTTAGAAGCATGATTTGATATTGTTTGGACATTCCACATTTGTAGAAATATAAATTCTTCAAGATTGAATTGGAATGTTATAATTAGTTTAGAGTTGGCCAATAGTTAATAAATAAAAAAGGGAAGTTATTTAATTTGATTAGTTACCTAATCAATAAGAAAGGTAGTTCGTGAATTTTTATTTACATGATTAATAGAAATTAATGAGCAAATATTTTTATACATGTTACCATCACAATTTAATATGTGGTCAAGGAAGAAGGTAAATAGTTAGACACTCACAATAGTAAATGTGTGGTAAAGGATAAGTTTAATTAAAGGACACACAAGATTGTTTTTAGAATCACTTTAAATCAAAGATAATTAATATGGTTTTGTTTGACTCTATGCATGTTTTTATGTGATTTTATATGTGAGTCATAACATTGTTAAAGCGGTTAATCACGTAAAGTGAAAGATGATTCGCACCAAAACTCTTGGAACGTCTATACCTTGAGTATGAACAATGGGGGGAGTCGTATGGAACAGTGATCTATGACTTCTAAGTGGGGTACAAGACGTTGTACTCTTTTATTTTTTTAATGCGCCGGAATTCCGTCACTTTATGTGACATAGGTAATACCTTCTTGGAGTTGCTCTCAAGTTGGTGCCCAATAGGGCGATTTTAAAGGAAAGGAAACCCGTTCGATGCAAAATCCAAAGTTTAAATATCATAATTAATTTGTTTAAGTTGAGTCTATGCACAGGTGAAGAGTTATCAACGATTAGATGTAATATGTTGTACTTTTATTTTATTTTAATCATGCTGCATGGTCTTTAGTAGTTACGTACTGAGTTCTGCTGACTGTTTGTTTTGTGTGCATGGCTTTGTCTTGGACTTGGGCCTACGATGACCCACTTGTTGGCGAGTAGTTGCCTAGAATAAGAAAAGCTACAGGTACAAGTGGGCATAAGTCATTTATGCTGGGTAGGAGTGAGAGTGCTTGCATTGTAGTCTTCGTAGCATCTTAATTTAATTGCTTATGGATTTAATTAATTATTGTTGGATGTTATTTTTATTTCCGAAGTTTAAGGTTTTTGGTTTTGAAGGGCCATTAATATGGTTTCGACGTGTAATAAAGTTTAAGGTTGATTTTCTTTTGGGTTTTGTTTGAATTTAGTTTTGAGTTTATTTTTTAGGTTGACTTTTAAAGATTGGTTATGGTTTTAAAGACTTCTGTTGTATTACTTTGATAAATGCCTTAGAACGTTTATCACGGTGATGGCAATGCTTTGGTTTTTCCTAGTTATTTAGGAGTTTTAATAATTATTATCCTTTATTATTTATAATACGTTTCCCGGAAAATTTAGAGAGGGAAGTTAGGAAATTCCAGGGTGTTACAAAGTGGCTACCAGAGCTTAGTTTTCGAAATAAAATAAAAAAATTTATTTTGGGGGTATCCTAAGTTTTATTTAGGGAAAGAGGAATTTCTTATTTTAGGAAGTTGATGAATGGAAAATTTTCTAAAAATAGTAATTTCCAAAAATAAAAAGTTTTGAAAAATAATTGTTTTTAAAATCATTTACTTGTGCATGTATGCAAGGAATTTAGGTATGTATAATGTGTTATTGTTTTAATATCATGTGGTGAGATTGGGTAGGAAGCTTGGGCATGTAGGATAGTCTTTATTTTTGGTTTTTCATGCATTTAAGTACATGTTTTGAGATGTTGCTTATGTAAATAGTTATGTGTAAAAGCAATTGTATGTTAGCCACCAGACCTTTATGTTTTAGAACTGTTAGCTTGGTTTTGTTGTGGGAAGGATGGCCCATTAGTTTTAAGAGTCGTGCAGGATGGTGGATAACATGCCTAGTAAAGAAACTCAGATGGGAATGTTGGAAAAGAAGGACTATGAGAGTCCACCCCAATATGTGTGGAAGATTCGATTTTATTGTTGGTACATGAGTACGGTATTGAAGCTACCACAGTGGGACCAAGCCGATCATGTGTCTGCTCTAATTGTTAGTTGTTTGCCAAACCGTCCACCCTACCCGGAGATTAAGGCAAAGTTCAGTGATTTTCATTTGTTGGAGGACTTCCGAATTACACCAAGTATAAAGATTCAGTTGGTTAATGGAGTTGCGCTTGGAGGTTTTTGGAAGTTTATATTGCAAGGAAGGAGAAGGAGTTTGAGGAGTCTAATGCAAGTGAGGAGACCCCACCCACACCATTCCCAAATGATCACGAAGATGATGAAATGTTTGGGAAAGAAACTACTTCTAGTTCTCGAAGCTATGGATCGAAGGATAGTTCGTGTTATGAGATCGAGAATCCAAATCCAGTAATTCCGGTGTATGTAGATCTGGTGTCTGGATGAAGATACTGAGGAGGATATGGAATATGATGTTAAGGACGATCCCGAGTTTATGCCTAAGAAATATGTGATGTCGAAGGACAAAAAGGATAATGTTAATGTTTAGAAGTTTTGTTATAGATATGAGTTAGTTAATATTGTTTAGCATTGTTAATGTTTAGAATGTTGGACATATTAGATTGCTGTTTTTTTCTTTTTTTTTTCTTTTTTGTGAATAAGTGGCAGTGAGCCATAAGGAAATAGTAAGAGGAATTAACCTATAAGAATTCTTATGAGAATGAAATAATAAATGAGTCAGTTCTTTTAGGAAATGAAGCCTCAAATAAAGTAGAACCAAGGGAATTATTTTTATTTATTATGTGCTTTATTCTAGTTTTAACGGATGTGTAAACAATCAAAAATAAGTGAATCATTCGCTCTGAAAGAATGAGAACTTCTTTTGTGAGACGAATTGAGGAAATGCTTTTTTGTTCTGAGTTTATGTTGTTTTAACTAAGAGTTAGACATAGTTTAATATAAAGGTTGATGAGGCTATCGCGCACCTATAAAAAATAAACCAAACAACTCTAACTAATGTAGCTAGGGAAGAAGGGGATCGAATCCTCAGGGAAGCAATTGAACTCTATTACTTCTAAAAAGCTTATACCGTGTAAAGGGCCTTGGTTGAGAAATGTTGATTAACTAATCGACTACTAATTAACTACGGGAAATGATGGTGATTAAAACTAAAATTATTTTAAGGTCTAGGGTTATTCGGGTCACCAAGAAAACTAATGGATTCACTAACAAAGATTGTTCAATCTCACAATTATCATCAAATTAGGGCTCACTAATTCTCTCGAACTTAAACTCCCTCAAAACTCATCTAGCGGCTCTCACTCATGCCTAGACTAATTCCGCCTATTATTCAGTGGTCTTATTGTGGTATTTTTACCTCTCGGCATCAAATTCGACAATTACCAAAATTACAACTAAATCTGCGCACAATTCAATCGTAAACGAACAATTCAATAATAGGAATTTAACTATTAATTGCAAAGTCGAAACAATCTAAGTTAATTAGTCCATTAATTACTCAAGGTCTCCCTAACCCTAGAAAGTTGACTACTCACTCATGAACATGGAAATCAAAGCAATTATAATCATAGAATTCATAATTAAATTCATGAAATAATTAACAATTAAACTAATTAACATCAACAAATAAACTAAACTAATTGAATTAATGAAACTAGAGAGCATAAATTAAACCAAGCAAAAAGAATAAAAGTAAAAGGAATTACCAAATTGAAGAACTTTGAATTGAATTGAAATTAATTATTGAGAACAAACCCTAATTCCTAATCTAATTTTTGAGAGAGAAAAAGTGCTTAATTAAACCCTAAGAGAGTAATTCTCAGTTATGAAAAGCATAAAGTCTTTCTGCCTAGAAAGTCGTGCCCTTAATACCCGAAAATTGGGCTTACAAAGTCAAAGTACGAAGAAAATAGAAGAAACAAAGATTACGGAAAAACCACTGATGCGCGCGCATAGGAGTTTTGTGCGCCCGCATCAACCCTCCAGAAGCTCCCTGAAGGCTGATTGTGAATAAAATGCGGTTGCATAAGGTTTTTATGTGGGCGCATAGGAGCTCCAGAAATGTTCTTTTGCTTCTTTTCTTCTCATTTCTTCATAGCTTGTTTCCATCACTTCTTTGGCACGCATTCCCATGCATATATCATTCTTGTTCCGTCCAAGCTTTCTAGCTTCCTTCCAAACCTCTGTTTCCGCTCCTGAAAATACAAAGCATACCAAAACCGAGCATAACAACCGCAAATGATAAAATCAAACCATAAAGCTCTAAAATCACCGGAAATCAACCAAACTTGGTGAAACACTTCAAAATAGCCAAAGAACACTAAACGGGCTAAAATCAAGCTAGAATCACAACTATTAGGCATAAAACTGGCCCGAAACAAGGGGGAAAAACACAATAAAAACCGCACATATCAAATTCCCTCAAGCCGAGCCTTTGCTCGTCTCGAGCAAAAACAACGAAATGACTTTCACCCCATAAAATCATATGCACCACAACTCAAGGATCCATCCGAGTTTACCAAGATCAAAGCAAGTCAATGCTGCACATTCCTAAACACAAGTCAAACAAAGCCAACCAAACAAGTTTAATGGATCGATGACTAGAGTAGCTTACGGGTTGTCACTCCATATAATTGAGCATCTAACAATGTAGCTCACCCTCACCACCCAACCATGAGAAGATGGAATGCAAATGCAATAAAGTGTTTAAATGCAAGTTTTGAGGAACCCAAATCCACATCTCACACCTCATGCAAGTGTTTAAAGGTATACACTCAACCCTAAAGTCGACTCGAAATGCAATTACTCTACGACCTTGCCAAAGGACTCTTCCACAATCAACCAAAGCATGCACATGAAGATCAAAGAGGACTTTATAAGCTTGTAATGTAGGGCTAGGGTGAAGGGTAGGATAAATTTGGAATAATGTGGCGGAAAATTCGGGGTATACGCATATAAAACATCGGAGACTCACCAACACATCATACAATAATATCAATGTCTCCCATCATCCAATTCCAACCGAATCAAACCAAAGCTTTAAATTTTCATTCACTTCACACCTTTATTTTCATTCAAAGCACAAATATAAACCAAATTCAAGCTTTTCATTCATCCACTTCAATTTCAACTTGTTTTTTTTTCCTCAATTTTTTTTTCTTTTAATTTCATTGCTTTTTTTTTCATTTTTTTTTCATTTCACTTTAGTTTCATGACTCTTAATAGTTATCCATTAAGACTAAACCATTACACGTACATAACTGGACTCCAAATCACATTTACAAATCAAAACATTGTGTTTTAAAACACAATTCTAGTCATTGGTACGCAGAGCCTTAATGTGAAACTTATAAAACCTCCTGTACATCAAAAACTCACAATTTCACCAAATCCTCCAAATACACCGTCACAACAATCAACAACCACAACAAACCACAATATAACTCCCCCAAGCCAAGCATGGGCATACAACATGTCATCAAACACCAAGGCCAAACAGGGTTGTAATGCGGTTAAATTTTGTGAGAGATATAGGCTTAAGAAAACAGGATCAAGGGGAAAATGTGTTTAACATGAAAATCCTAATGATGTATCTGAAAGCTCTAAAAACAAATGAATGCCTCTTATCATGCGCAACATGCAACAAAACCTCAATCAAAGGCTACTCAAATCCAATGGCAAACCCAAGATCATAAATGCACCAAGAACTAAGCACACATGAAAAGAATACAATTTAATGTAGCCTATAAGATTAAAAGTGGCTCAAATCCTCCCGTTAACACAGTTCAAGTCCAAGACCCAAGCAAGGTTAGATAGAGTTGACAAATGTAAGGAATGCTAGCAATTTAAGACAAAGTCACGCCCGACAAATCACATAAGTAAACTCATCCGAATACAAGCATCATGAAGTTTTCAAAAATTTAAGCACATGGGTACATGAAAAGTCAAATTTCATAAACAACACAAGTCGGGACGAGCGGCTGGCCATTCACAATAAGAACTCTCTTTCTAAGACTAAACTACACTAAACTAAGAAAGCAGTACATTTTTTGGTCACATGTAAACTCCCACCCCTAATGGACGGTACAAACCATGCAACAGTCCTACAAAAACAGTAAAAACTACACTATAAAGTAGTAAATCCTAAGGCTAAACAACTATCCCAAAACACACAAGGAAAAGCAAAAGAAAGGCGGAGTTTAGGAACATCTAACCCAATGCAAACTCAACCAATAACCGTGAATTCAATATCGGACGCCCCCTCATAGTCCTGCTCCAAAGGTCACACCTGCAAGGGAAAAACAAAACCAACTCCAAAAAGAAAAAGGTTAAGAACACTAATCTAAACTAAACTAATTAATTTTTTTTTGAAAGTAAATTGAAGAAAGAAAAGAAAACTAATTAACTAATTACAAACTGTACAAGAGTAACTAATTAACCCCCCCAAGCCGAACATTGTCCCGTCCCGGGACACATAATCAAGAAGAACGTGGCGGGGAAAAAGCTGCAGACCTTCCTACTGATGGCCGGGCCCACCATAGGGTGGACACTGGGAGTAGTAACGATAGAGTGGGTAGGAGGTGGGGTCCACATTTGGATCATACTCGGGCGGCCAGTTAGGATGGTTAGGAAATGGTCGCACGTTGCCCGAGTTGACATGGTGCATGTGCTCTCTCCACTTGACCCGCTGCAAGTGGTCCATATTAGTTCGGAGGCCACGGACACTATCATCTATCCTGTCAAACCGATGTCCGTAGTACTCGAACTGCTAGTCGATCTGATCGAACTGCTGAGTGTTATAAGCATGCATCTCATCCAAGCGGTTCATCACTAGGGTCATGTCGAAGGCGCCCTGAGGAGGTGGTGGTGGCGGAGCTGGATGGTGAGGAATGTCCTCCTGAGGGACACCCCCTGCCTGCTGCATTACTTGGGCCATTTTAAGGGCCCTCTTCTCTGCATCCGTCCTCTCGACCAGTGGGATAGGATCCGGTGGGTTCCTCCATGGGTTCACGACCTCAGGGTGATCAAGGTAATAATTGGAGGTGAAAGCATTGGGGAGGTAGCACCAAGATAATTCCCGGACATTCCATACTAGGCGTTCCTGACGACCCCTAGTGTAGGTCCTGCAGAAGCCGACAGTCCATAGTGAGGAGATTCCATCAACGAGTTTTCTTCAATAGGCTGCAAACCCTCAAAGTTCTCCCGGTGGCCCAACTTGTAAGCCAGTCAAGTAATCATGCCCCCACAGTAGATGACCCCTGTGTTGGTAGGACCCTTAGCAATTTCAACAAATCTGCGGGCAAGGAAGAACCCGTAGTTATAGTCTCGGCCTCGGAGGTGGGAACCCTCAGTAGCTAACCATAATAAGCTGAGCTCGTCCGAGTAAACCTGCCCAGCTCCCCTCAGGAAAATAGACAGTAAACAACAAAGCGGAGGAAATATCGAAGAGCTGCATGCTGGACTTCCGAGGCTTTGCTTGTAGATGAGGCATAGGGGGTAGTGCCATCGGTGATACGAAGCCACCATGAAGCCTCCTCATAGTTTACCCAACTGTGCTTAAGAGGCACGGAGACCGTGTTATCAGGGTCCCAAAAGAAATGTTCATTGAACTGATGCAAAGGGAGCTCATAGTGGGTGTTGAAGATAGTGAAGCTAACCACCCCAGTTCGAGCTTTCGGATTACTAGGATTCTGTACAATAACCCGGAAATGGAAAGTAGAAAGTAACTCCAGTGTGAGTTCCCGGTAAGTGGGTGGTGCCATTGGTGTTCCATCCGGTTTTGTGAATAACCGCAGCAAATAAGCACCCAAAAAAATAATTTTTTTTTTTTTGCATTTTAAAGCAAAATTAGAAGCTGAAATGTTATACATACATATAATCAATTATTTTTAATTGAATTACACTTCTATCACAAAAATACATTTGAAATTGGACTTAAACAAGATTGGTGATGGACTTGTTGGTGAGTGATTGGAGAAGTAAAGCATACAGCAGCGCGGTCCGAGAACCAGTAGCAGCAGCATTACAGCAGCGGCACACCAGCAGCAGCAACGCAGTGGCGGGCCATCAGATAAAGAGAAGAGCAAAGAGAACAACAGAAAAAAAAAATGTATAAATCATACCATAATTCATTCATTCAACCATATCTATACATTCATTCAACCATTCCTATTCTTATTCATTCGTTCAAGCATTATCGTTCATAAATAAACCCATTCATTCATTCATAAAATCAATCATAAGCTCAATCTCATCTAAATATCTCATTCAAGCATCCATTACTCATTCAACCACTCTTTTGTTCAATCATTTATTTATATAGTAGTCTCATTCAATCATTTATTTTATATAGTGTTCTCATTCATAACTCATACATAAACAAGCAAAATTCATTCACAAGCATTCAAATATTCATCATTCAACCAACATCACAGCAATAGCCACAAGAACACAACCGCAGCCACAACAACACAGCAATAGACTATATATATTTATGTTTTGCTGACATAATCTCCATCAGGGAAGTGGTTACGATCACCCACCATTCGAGTTAGGCTACTTCAACAGGTTTTTAAGCATGGAGCAACTCAAACCTCAATGATGTTGACCATGGTCATCACTTGAGTCCCTTCATCATTTGGAAATAATTAGTGTCTTATGAAAAAGGACTCATTTTTTATCAAGCAATTGTCGGACTATAAGGGACTCGATCATCATTCAACAATTGCATCACCATAAGAGATGCAATTGTCTGACCATAAGGGAATCAAGTAAGAAGCAACACATCAGACCACAAATCAATAAACATCAATCATAAGCTCAATCTCATCTAAATCAATAAACATCAGTCATAAGCTCAATCTCATCGAAATATTTCATTCAAGCATCCATTAACATACTCATTAAACCATTCTTTCATAGATTCAAAATCTAATTCATTCATTCAAGCATTACATCCAAACATTCCCTCACTTATCCAAAATATTGCATACAAAACAACAAAATAGCACAGTCACAATAATATACATGTGATTTTGCTCCGTATTGTAAAAAAAAAATTAGAAAAAGCACTATGATTAGTAGGTTGTGTAGGTCATTATTTTAACCTAGCAACATTATATCGGTTGTTTTATAGGCTGCAGAAGAAAAAATATGAGTTTGACCAGCAAATTCATACGATTTCATATCAGATTCATATGATTTCTTGCTACGGATCGACTTTCTGTGTAGGAATCTCAAGAAACAGGTTTCAAATATGACTTTATGAATAAGTTATTAATCATCAAATCTACAAATCATTTTCATTTTCATAAACTAATAATAAAAAAATCAAAATAAAAAAAAATCAGCAGCAATCAAACAAAGCGAGTGAATTCAGCTATATAATTCCATAATAATTAAAATTAATAAACAATCAAAAAAGCAGAAAATGAATACCTGATGAGTAGACAAACTGCATCTACTGCTACTCCATATGCATTTACTGCAGAAAATGAATACCATCACCTATACTCCCATTTTTTTTACAACCAATATTTCAAATTAGAAATTAAAGTTGATTTACCCATCCATTTGTAAAATTAACCAATAAAATGGAGATATTGAATTCTACTTAACTTTTGACAATAGCGCACAGCAAAAGTGAGTATTCACAACAGTTGGGCTCGTCTTGAGTATTCACAACAAATTAACACCAAATTAAACTCAATCTTCATATTAACTTTAAAAATCATATAAACTATTCATCACCACATTTCAGCAACGAAATCACACGTCATAATCTTCCATAACATCAGCAATTATAAACAACAACTCAACAATACAATAACCCTAATTTAGACTTAATCGCCAAATTAACTCGAATAATCAAATAAATTCTTCATGCTTAACAATATCAACAAAATTCCAGCAACTAAATCACTCGATATAATCTTCCGCAGCTTCAAAAATTACAAGTAATAATGAAAAAATGCATTTTACAAAAATCCTAATTTACTGCGCTGTCAATTGAAATAACGGTAGTGTGATGATAAACAATAATTATTTTGAAGAATAATCAGAAACAAAAAAAAAAAAACTCAAAACACACAAATTCTATCCAAAAACGCGAACTCAAACCAACGAAAAAGTTCAGACACCAAACCAAAACCCTAAATCGAAATAAATTATTAACTCACCTTCACAGCTTTGTTAAATCCTTCGCTGTCATCGAAAAGTGGCTTCGACCACTAGCAGAAAAAAAACGAGAATTAAAAAAAAATCTAATCAAATAAACAAAACTAAAATTCTAAAAACATATATCTAATTCAAACATAATCTACCTCTTCCCCTTGACTACTCGATCTTCAGCAACAACGAATCAAAAAAATCGACATTCAGCAACAATGAATCAAAAAAATCGATCTTCAGAATTGATCTTTCTCAATTTTTGGGTTCAATTTCCAGTTCTGGTGATTCTAGGGTATTTTTTGGGTTTAAAATTTGGATTAAATTGGATGGAGGAGCGAATTCCAGTGTCGGTTTTGAAATTGACGCTTTTGTTGTTGTGATTTTTAGGGGTAATGGATGGAGGAGCGAATTCTAGTGGATCTTCCAAAAAATCGAATTAAAAAAAATTAAAAAGAAATTGAATCAAAAGAAAAAAAGGAAAACCGGAAAAAAAGGAATTTATACCTTCAAAATTGGGAATAAGAGAGGAAGTGAAATGGAGAATGAGAGAGGAAGCCAACTTGAGAATGAGAGAGGAAGTGAAGTGGTGAATGAGAGAGGAAGTGAAGTGGAGAATGAGAAAGAAAGAGACTGAGAGACGGGATGAGGAAGGAGAGAGGAGGTGTTAGGGTTAGGAAGGAGAGAGTCAAATTAGGTTAAGTGTGAGCTTTTATAAGTCCTCAGTTGGGCCGGGTTTTTTTTTGCTTAAGTTTGCCGTATTATTTGCTGCGGCTCTAAAAACCGCAGCAAATACAAAAAGGACTGCAGCAAATAACGTATTTGCTGCGGTTTTTTTTACCCGCAACAAATACTCCAATTTAACAAACCTTCCAATAATTATTTGCTGCGGTTCTTCAAAAATTCTAAAGAACCGCAGCAAATGTGGCGCAACAAATGTCGATTTTTCTACTAGTGTTTAGAACATCAGAACTAAAACTTACAACTTTGTTCTTAAGCAAAGAATTATTCCTCATTCCACATGTTTTCTACTTACAGGAAATTTATAGCTATTATGTGTCAATATAATTGAAATATAAAATTATGTATTGAAATTCAATATACAATGATGTATTACTATTTTAAACTATATGTTATATTTTTTTAGAACATACATCAAAACAAAGGTTTAAAACTTTTTTCTTAAGCAATGAAATTTTACCTCATTCCACATTTTTTGCACTTACATGACAATTACGTGTGTCAATAGATTATCCAAAAAAACTACTACATTTGAATTTGTTCAAAAATCTAATAAAATCATGAAAAAAACTAATAATATGTGTTACATAAATCTAAGTATAGATAATTGATAAAGTTCATATTTTGGAACAAAGTTATCTCCTCGTTGACCTTCACTATCTACTTCTTTTCACCATAACCTGAAATTTCAAATAAGATATGTTATCAAAATAAAATAAAACAAGAGTTTTATAAAAACACACAATTACAACAATATTTAGAACAAGAATTTTATAAAAATCAAACTATTTAGAACATGCATATAAAAATTTCAAACATGTGCAACAATATTTAGCACAATAGATCTCATTTTTAAAACATAAAGAGAAATAATTTTGCACATGTTTCAAAATATTTGGAGATAATTTTAGAACGTATTATATGAGTATTAGAACATCAAAACTAACTTTTTTGAAACATATGCTCAAGAGGATGACATTACCATCCTTATCTTTTTTTTTTTTCTTTTTTTTTTTTTTTTTTTTTTTTTNNNNTTTTTTTTTCAGTGCCAAGTCTCTCTACAAAGCCACAAAATCTAGCATAGGACTTGCAAAATTGAATACCTTCAAACAATGAATCAAACGGCATACCAATAGTAGGCTTTACCTCAGGAGAGCAGCAAGGAATCCATTCCTTTGAACCCCTTGGGGTGAAACAAACACAGGGAGTAAATGACATAGTAGTATTTGTTGTAGTTGGTGTTATTGCAACTGGAGGAGTAGGAGTTGTAGAATTTTCTACATTAGTGCTTGAGTTATTGATTACTTCTTCTTCCATTTTCTATAACAAGTGTAATAAAAAGTCAATATATTATACTTCTCATTTATATATTATAAAAGAAATACTACATTTAAAAAATCAATACTAATGTTTGAAAAAACAATCTAGTTGTTCTAAATATTCTCTCATTTATATTATAACTCAACCATATCTCTTTTGTGTACATACAAGCAAATATATTTTTTTTAATGTAAAAAACAAACTTGTTGAGCAAAAAATCATAGGGGATTGTGCACAAGTTACAACAAAGAGAAAATACAAATGTTTTAAAAAAACAAACTTATTGTTCTAAATATCATCTCTATTGTTCTAAATATTCTCTCATTTGTATTAAAACTCAACCATATCTCTTTTTTGTTCATATAAATAAATATATTTTTTTAGTGTAAAAAACAAAGTTGTTGAGCAAAGAATCATAGGGAGTTGAGCACAAGCTATATATAATGTAGAGAAATACTAATGTTCTAAAAAACGAACTTGTTGTTCTAAATATCATCTTTATTGTTCTAAATATTCTCTCATTTATATTAAAACTCAACCATATATCTTTTTTGTATATCTCATTTGTCCTAAATACCCAAAGCTAAAGTTATCACATCAATGGAGAGTACAACAAGCAATTATAGAAGGACCTCATCACCTACTAGAACCTATTACTTAGAGACGAGGAATTACACTGGTGTCCCGATCCCTACATACCCACCACCACTGCACTAACAAGATGAAAACTGAAGGATACTCCACTAAAGTCAATCTCACTTTTATCCATATTAGCACAAAAACCAGAACAAGATGAAAACTGTTGAAATAAAAATAAAAATAAAAATCGTAAAATTACATGAGAACAGAGGAGACGATTGACCTGAGAACAGAGGAGACAATTGACGACTTGATGATTAGTTGACGGCGTTACAGGTAGAACGGTGGTTGTCGCGACTTTAGTGGTGAACGGAGGTTGTCGGTGACTTCAGTGGTGGAGGGTTTAAGGAGGGTTTTCAGAGAGAAAGTGAAGGGAGTTGATGATAGTTTGAAAGGGAGTTGTTCTAAGAATTGAAGAAGATGATAATGTTGGAAGAATCGAGAATTGTAATTGACAAACACAATTGATGTTTGTTTAATCAGATTTAATCTAAAGCGTTGATTTAAATCTCCTAAATCTTACAGTCTGTATTTAAGGTTTTTAGTTTTTAGTTTTTGTGGGGTTTTTAGTGGATCTCCCCTCTATATATACATACATACATATATATATATATATATATAAGATTGGTTTCAAGAACATGAAATTAAGAAGCGTTATAATCAAAAAGTTTCAAGCTTGACAGATTAATCACACCCAATTAACTGAAAAACCACCGAAACCCTAAAAATTCTAATTAAAACTCAAAATCAATCCAACTTTAAAAAAACCCTAAATTACCTCAATAAAATACGAAATTGAAGCTAATAGATCGAAATTCAGCACAAAAATAACACGAATTAAAGATTAATTTCAAAAATTTAAGAACACGATTAATACCTGCAGATGATCCAGGTTTGAACAAATGAAGCCCAAAATCTCCAATTAAGCCCTAACAAATTAAACCAACTTATCAATTAAAACAATAACCGCAAAATAAAGAAGAAGTCGGTACAATACAAGACGGCAGAGGAAGAAAGAAGAAGACGACAACGAAGAAAACAAAGACGAAAAAGGCAGAAGACAGACGAAGGAAGAAGAAGAAGAACGACTGATGAAGAAGAAGGACGACTGACGAAGAAGAAGGAAGAAGAAGGCGACGACGCAGAATGGGGACAGACGAAGGAGACGAAGAACTGAAGAAGAAAGATAGAGTGTTTTTGCTTTGTGCCTTTGTTTATAGAGGATACTATGTTTTTTTATTTTTTTTAATATAAACCTTATGCTACGCACAATTTTAACGAAGCAAAAGGCTTTTTTTGACCGTAGCATATACTTTATGATGCGGCCATGTAAACGACCGCAACATAAAGTCTATTTTAATTTCCCACCAAGAAATTTATGCTTTGTTTTTTACTTTTTAACAAAAAGACCGCAGCATATGTAGTGTAGCATATAAGAATTTTTCCACTAGTGACACACCAAAAACACACAAAAGAGTTAAAAAGGGATAGAAAGCTCGGGTTGCCTCCAGAGAAGCGCTTGTTTAGGGTCATTAGCTTGACCGTAGTTCCAGAGTGGTCAATGTGAATCGGGATTGTAGAATTGCACCTCTTCCACTAATACAACCGCATAACCTTCATAATAGAGCTTCAATCGTTGTCCG
This sequence comes from Suaeda aralocaspica, assembly GCA_016808085.1. Classification (NCBI taxonomy): domain Eukaryota; kingdom Viridiplantae; phylum Streptophyta; class Magnoliopsida; order Caryophyllales; family Amaranthaceae; genus Suaeda; species Suaeda aralocaspica. Next base: position 98,775 of record PYUH01000535.1, read on the forward strand.
TTGACCTTGAACTTTTCACCTTTATCATTTTGGACTTCAACAAACCCGAATTTGCTCACCATAGTAACCGTAAAAGGACCGCTCCACCTGGATTTCATCTTTCCAAGAAATAATCTAAGACGGGAGTTGAATAGAAGTACCCTGTCACCAACTTGAAACTCTCTTCTCTTGATTCTTTTGTCGTGCCACCTCTTGGTCTTCTCTTTATAGATTTTGGCACTATCATATGCAGCTAAACGGAATTCATCGAGCTCATTCAATTGAAGAAGTCGCTTTTCTCCCGCAAGCTTAGCATCCATGTTCAACTCCTTTATTGCCCAATATGCCTTGTACTCTAGCTCAACCGGAAGATGACACGCTTTACCATAAACTAACGGGAACGGTGAAGTTCCAATTGGAGTTTTGAAAGTCGTCCTATACACCTATAGAGCATCATAGAGCTTGTTAGTCCAGTCCTTTCTTGATTTTGCAACTGTCTTCTCGAGGATAGACTTGATCTCTCGATTGGAAACCTCAACTTGGTCGCTTGTCTGTGGGTGATATGCCAATCCCGTTCTGTGGTTGACACCGTACTTTTCCAAAAGCTTATCTAACCTTTTCTCATGGAAATGCTTTCCCCCATCACTGATGACAGCTTTAGGGACTCCGAACCTAGGAAAGATGACCTGCTTAAACAACCGCAAAACCGTATTAGAATCACAATGGGGGGTAGCAAGAGCTTCCACCCATTTAGAAACATAATCCATAGCAACTAATATGTAACGGTTTCCATTAGAAGATGGGAAGGGTCCCATATAATCAATACCCTAAACATCAAAAATCTCAACTTCCAATATACCTGTTTGATGCATTTCGTGCATGTGTGAGATATTACCTGTTCGTTGGCACGAATCACAAGACATAATAAAGGCTCTAGCATCCTATAGAATCCTGGGCCAATAAAAACCCGATTCGAGGACCTTAAACATCGTCTTGGAAGGTCCAGCGTGACCTCCATACGGTGATGAATGGCAATGGTGGAGTACACCATAGACTTCCCAATCCGGAACACACTTCCTGTATAAACCATCTGCATACTCACGAAACAAATTAGGATCATCCCAAAAATATCGCTTAACATCATGCAAAAACTTCTTTTTCTACTGGTAAGTCAAATCAGAGGGCATAACACCTCCAACAACATAATTAGCAAAGTTAGCAAACCAAGGAGAATTTACACAAACTGCAAATAGATGTTCATCAGGAAAAGAATCATCGATGGGGGTAGAGATCTCCCCATCATCATACCGTATCCTCGATAAGTGGTCAGCTACCACGTTCTCTGCTCCCTTCTTATCACGAATCTCGAGATCGAACTTTTGGAGCAGCAAAATCCATCGAATAAGCCTCGGTTTGGCTTCCTTCTTCCCAAGTAGATACTTAAGAGCTGCATGGTCAGTGTAAACAATAACTTTCGAACCTACAAGATAAGCACGAAATTTATCTAACGCATAAACAAAAGCAAGCAACTCCTTTTCCGTGGTGGCATAGTTGACTTGAGCTTCATCCAAGGTCTTACTGGCATAGTAAATAGCATGTAAGACCTTGTCCCTCCTTTGACCTAAAACTGCACCAACTGCAAAATCACTAGCATCACACATTATCTCAAAAGGTAAATTCCAATCGGGAGATTGTATAATAGGTGCCGAAATTAATGCATTTTTGATCATATTAAAAGACTCAAGACACTCATCAGTGAATTTAAACTCAACATCTTTCAAAAGCAATGGAGTTAGTGGTTTCGCAATTTTGGAGAAATCCTTAATAAACCTGCGATAAAAACCAGCATGACCCAAAAAACTTCTTACCCCTTTAACATTCACCGGAGGTGGCAATTGTTCAATTACCTGTATTTTCGCAGTATCCACCTCAATACCACGCTCGGACACCAAATGTCCCAATACTACTCCTTCATTGACGATGAAATGACATTTTTCCCAATTTAAGACCAAATTTACCTGCTCACATCTTTCGAGAACTTTAGTCAAGTAAGTCAAGCATGAATCAAAATCCGAACCATAGACACTAAAATCATCCATGAAGACTTCCATAATAGACTCTATGAACTCAGAAAAGATGCTCATCATGCAACGTTGAAAAGTAGCTGGTGCATTACATAAACCAAAAGGCATTGTACAATATGCAAAAGTACCATAAGGACATGTAAAGGTAGTTTTCTCTCTATCATCAGGATGGATGGGAATCTGAAAGAAACTCGAATATCCATCAAGATAATAGAAATACTTATTCTTAGCTAACATTTCCAACATTTGATCAATAAAAGGGAGGGGGAAATGATCCTTTTTAGTTGCAACATTCAATTTTCTATAGTCAATACACATTCTCCATCCTGTAACAACTCTAGTAGGAATCAATTCATTTTTATCATTACGAACAATAGTTGTTCCCCCTTTCTTAGGGACTACCTGTACGGGACTTACCCACTGGGAATCAGGCAACGAGTAAATGATACCTGCACCTAGAAGTTTAAGAACTTCTTTCTTCACCACCTCCTGCATGTTAGGATTCAAACGACGTTGACCCTGTATACAAGGTTTATGACCTTCCTCTAAGTGAATTCTACGCATACAAAAATCAGGACTAATACTAGTCAAATCATCAATAGTATAACCAATAGCCTTCTTATGAGATTTAAGCACAGACAAAAGTTTATCAAGTTGACTATCAGTAAGAGAAGCACTAACAATGACCGGATACAACTCCTTAACATCTAGAAAAGCATATTTCAAGTGAGAGGGGAGGGGTTTCATCTCAGGTTGGGTTACCTCTTTGACAGAACAAACCTCTTGGGGTAAATCAAAAAATTTCCAGCTCTCCTCCGGATTCAATTCCTCACCAGCAAGATCCTGTTCCAAATTATCGGCATTAGTTGTACCTTCACCTACACCAACATCAAGACAAACAATGGCCTCCAGAAGATCCTTTGTAGTGGATCGAGGCATATCATCAATAACAATCTCATCAATGACATCAATAACATAGCATGACTGTTCCATCATAGGACTCTTAAGAGCAGCATTAAGATTAAAGGTGACTTTATCATCCCCTACAGAAAGAGTCAAACTACCATTTTTGACATCAATAACAGCACCTGCAGTGTGTAAGAATGGTCTACCAAGTATAATTGGGATATGAGCATCCTCATCCATATCTAACACAACAAAATCAACAGGAATAAATAATTTCCCGACTCTCACCGGGACATCCTCTAAAATACCTTTAGGGTATTTCACTGTCCTATCTGCCATCTGCAAAGTGTTGTTAGTAACCTTTAAAGCACCCATATCAAGTTTTTTGCAAATAGATAAAGGCATGACACTAACACTAGCCCCTAAATCACATAAAGCTTTATCAATAAATAATGGGACAATATTACAAGGGATAGAAAAACTTCTCGGGTCCTTTAGCTTAGGTGGTGACTTGTTTTGCAATATGGTACTGCACTCCTCCGTAAGTGCTACGGTCTCCACCACATTCAATCACGTTTCCTGCTCAAAAATATCTTTCAAAAATTTAGTATAAGTAGAAATTTGAGTTATCAAATCAATAAATGGAACAGTAACCTGCAAATTCTTCACATTATCTAAAAATTTACTAAAATGATTATCATTCTTACTCCTGGTCACCCTGTTCGGAAAGGGTAACCTAACCTGTGACCTCGGGATCGTATCAATCGATGTATCAATCGATGTGTCATCTGGAACTGTCTCCGAATCTTCGATCACCACATCACTGGTTTTCTTAGCTCCACCTGCAACATCATAATTAACATCATTAGTAGGCATTTTCGGACCTTCATAAGCAATTCCACACCTCAAAGTAATGGTATTGACATGGTCCCTTGGGGGATTCTGTGGTGCCTGTGATACTAAAGGTGTAGGTTGTGATGGAAGGTGGCCTGGTTGCCTTTGAGCAGTTGATTGTGCAATCTGAGCTATCTGAGTCTCCAGGTGCTTGTTGTGAGCCTGCATTGCCTCCATATTTTTCTGCATCTGCAACATCATATTCTTCAGCTCTGAAATTTCACCACTAGGTCGAGCCGGCAATGGTGGTGCTGTTAATGGTGGCCTGCTGAAACCTGGTGGGTGTGGTGGTACATATCTCTGCATCTGCTGGGGTGCCTGTTGAGGTGCCATAGCTTTTTGAGGATTTTGCACATTGCTATTGTTCTTGTAGGAGAAGTATGGATGATCCTTCCAGCCCGGATTATATGTATTGGAAAATGGATTGTTCTTGTAGGCTTGGAAAGCACACACTTGCTCTACTGAACTGGAACATGTCTGGGAACTATGACCGAATGAACCACAGGAATCGCAGAAAGGGTCAGTGTAGCTACAGGTGATGGGGGAGGAGCTGTAGTACCAATCTTATCGAGCTTCTGACTTATAGCATTGATCTGTACAGCTAAACTCTCATACTTATCATCAACTACATGTTTTCCACCCTTCTTGGAATGCCCTCTAAGGTTACCAAACTGTCAATTATGAGTGGCAATTTCATCAATTAGTTGATATGTAGCATTGACCTCCAAGTTCATGAATCGATCATTAGCAGCAGAATCTAACAAAGCTCTACTCTCATTACCCAAACCATTGTAGAATAATTGAACCAGAAACCACTTCTCAAGTCCATGATGAGGACACATTCTCAATAGCTCCTTGAACCGTTCCCAAGCATCATAAAGTGACTCATCTGTTTCCTAATTGAAATTAGTAATTTGGCTCCTCAATAAAGCAGTTCTCTATGGTGGATAATACTTCCTCTGAAAAGCAAGAGCCAAGTCTTCCCAACAAGTAATTGCAGCCATATTAAGATCATTCAACCAAGTTCTAGCCTTGTCCTTCAATGAAAATGGGAACATTCTCCTCCTAATGTAGTCCTTAGAAACATTCATTTGCTTGATAGTATCACAATATTGAAGGAAATTCTGCAAATGTAAATTCGGATCCTCCTTCAATGTCCCTAAAAACTGATTTCGTTCAACCATATTCACAAGAGCCAGTTTCAGTTCAAAATTAGCAGCATCGGTATCAGGCACTGAATAATCTCCAGCCATAGACTCCGTACTAGGCAAGGAATAGTCTCCCAATGAACGGGCCGCAGGTGGCGGTGGTGGAGGTGGTAGTCCTCTACCCTGTCCTTCTCCTTCGGCAGCCACTTAGACCTCTAAATACCCTTCAAACAAAGGGTTGAAAGTGAACTCAAAAAACTGAGACAAATCAGAAGCAGTCTCCTCCATAGATCGGGGGAGAAATATTCGGTGTCTACTACGTCTCAACCGCTTCAAAAATACTTGCTCGGGCTCAGGGAAAATGAAAGTATCAGGCTCGTGGTCGTTTTGCATAAACCTATAAACCTGTACACAATGGAAACTCCGAGCAAAGATAAGAAACAGCCCCAAAGAACCGAATAGTTCTTTGAGACTAAGAAAAATAAAAAGAAAACAGTATAAACCCGACTAACAGAATTAAAAATTGCCTCCCCGTCAACGGCGCCAAAATTTGATGAGGCTATCGCACACCTATCAAAAATAAACCAAACAACTCTAACTAATGTAGCTAGGGAAGAAGGGATCGAATCCTCAGGGAAGCAATTGAACTCTATTACTTCTAAAAAGCTTATACCGTGTAAAGGGCCTTGGTTGAGAAATGTTGATTAACTAATTGACTACTAATTAACTACGGGAAATGATGGTGATTAAAACTAATATTTAAGGTATAGGGTTATTCGGGTCACCAAGAACAACTAATGGATTCACTAACAAAGATCGTTCAATCTCACAATTATCAACAAATTAGGGCTCACTAATTCTCTCGAACTTAGACTCCCTCAAAACTCATCTAGCGCTCTCGCTCATGCCTAGACTAATTCCGCCTATTATTTAGTGGTCTTATTGTGGTATTTTTACCTCTCGACATCAAATTCGACAATTACCAAAATTACAACTAAATCTGCGCACAATTCAATTGTAAATGAACAAGCCAATAATAGGAATTTGAGTATTAATTGCAAAGTCGAAACAATCTAAGTTAATTAGTCCATTAATTACTCAAGGTTTCCCTAACCCTAGAAAGTTGACTACTCACTCATGAACATGGAAATCAAAGCAATTATAATCACAGAATTCATAAATAAATTCATGATTAAATTCATGAAATAATTAATAATTAAACTAATTAACATCAACAAATAAACTAAACTAATTGAACTAATGAAACTAGAGAGCATAAATTAAACCAAGCAAAAAGAATAAAAGTAAAAGGAATTACCAAATTGAAGAACTTTGAATTGAATTGAAATTAATTGTTGAGAACAAACCCTAATTCCTAATCTAATTTATGAGGGAGAAAAAAATGCTTAATTAAACCCTAAGAGAGCAATTCTCAGTTATGAAAAGCATAAAGTCTTTCTGCCTAGAAAGTCGTCCCCTTAATACCCAAAAATTGGACTTACAAAGTCAAAGTACGAAGAAAATAGAAGAAACAAAGATTACGGAAAAATCGCTGATGCGGGCGCTTAGGAGTTTTGTGCGCCCGCATCAACCCTCCAGAAGCTCCCTGAAGGCTGATTGTGATTAAAATGCGGGCGCATAAGGTTTTTATGCGGGCGCATAGGAGCTCTAGAAATGTTCTTTTTCTTCTTTTCTTCTCATTTCTTCATAGCTTCTTCATGGCTTGTTTCCATAACTTCTTTGGCACGCATTCCCATGCACATATCATTCTTGTTCCGTCAAAGCTTCCTAGCTTCCTTCCAAACCTCGGTTTCCGCTCCTGAAAATACAAAGCATACCAAAACCGAGCATAATAATCGCAAATGATAAAATCAAACCATAAAGCTCTAAAATCACCGGAAATCAACCAAACTTAGTGAAACACTTCAAAATAGCCAAAGAACACTAAACGAGCTAAAATCAAGCTATAATCACAACTATTAGGCATAAAATTGGCTCAAAAACAAGGGGGAAAAAGATAATAAAAACCGCACATATCAAAGGTCTTTTCCCTCTACGGGAGAAATAGGATGGCTGAACTTAACAACAATCAGCTGAATGATGTAGTGAGGTAATTAGCTACTGTAGCTGAAAAACACTTAGCTTCTAGAGGAAATGAAAATGGTAATGACCCTGCTGGGGAACTTTTCAAGAAGATTGCTCAAAGTAAGCCACCCAACCACTTACCAAGGAGAACCCAATCCAACTGTTCTAGAGGGAGGGTTGAGAGGATTTAACAAGCTGTTTGGGGCAATTGAGTGTCCAGAGGAGTTTAAGGTGAACCATGCAGTTTACTATTTGAGAGGAGATGCTGACCTTTGGTGATCACAAAATGAAGCTATGATTAGGGCTTTGCCAGGGTTCAATTGGGTTGTGTTTCAGGAATAGATCCGCAATAAGTTTTATCCTGTGTTCCTTTAGAAACAGAAATATGATGAGTTTCTGGAGCCTAAGATGGGAATTATGTTTGTTACTGAGTATTACTCTAATTTCATAGAGTTGTCTAGGTTTGCTAAGTAGGCTGTGGCAACCGAAAAATTGAATGCTAGTCGTTTTGAGAGAGGGTTACCCATAGACATCCAGTTGCAATTACCCGGGCAAGTCTTTGAGTCTTTGGATGAGTTATATGGTAGAGCTGCTCATCTGTATGCCTTAGATCAGAAGAAGAAGGAGATGCTGAAAGAAGGTGAGACGAGGGAGAAAAGAAAACATGGTGGAGGAAACTTCAACCAACAAGGGAGTCATGGTGGATTTAAGAAGCCTCGTTTCAACAATAACTTCCAGGTAAATAAGGGGAACTTTGGGAAGCCTGCTACTGGAAATGGGAATAGGGCTCAGTTGGCTAACCAAGGAGGTCTTGTGTACTTTTGCAAGAAGTGTCCTAATAATCACCCAGGAAAGGACTGTGATGGGAACCTAGTGACTTGTCGTTTGTGTAACAAGCTTGGACACCATGAGTATGAGTGCTTCTCCAAGAACAAGGGAAAGGAAGGACAAGGTTCTTAATTCAAAGGGAACTCAACCAGGGTCAGCAGAAGAGTTTCAAGGAAACATGGGAGGAAAGGCAATGCCTCAAGCCGAAAATAGAAATAGAAGTGGAAATGGAGGAGGTCAGACTAAGACCTCGAATACTGGTAAGCCGAATGTGATGGCTCACAGTGAAGCTGATGCTAGTAGGGATGTGATTACTGGTACATTCTCTATTCACTCTCTTCCTATTAAAGTTTTATTTGATTCTGGTGCAACATATTCTTTTGTATCCACTAAGATTTTAGAAAAGTTAATGCCTGTGTTGGGAAAAGTAGATACAATAGATATGTCGATAGTGTTTCCATCAGGACAAGAAGTACAGTGTTCAAAGAGATTTTTGGATGTTCCAAGTGAAATTGAGGGAGTGGAGTTGAAGGCTAACCTAATTGAGTTTGATTTAGGTGACTTGGAAGTGATTCTGGGGATGGATTGGTCGAGTGAGCGTAAGGCTGAGATTTTGTGTGAGCCACATAAGATCTCATTAGTTAATAAGGGTAAGAAAGTGAGCTATTGAAGGGAAAGAAGGCCAAAACACATCATAACAGTATCAGTAATGTGGTTTGCTATGTTTGTGAAGAGAGATTTTCCAATTTACCTTTGTAGTGTGAGGGATGTTGATCATGTTGAGACTACTAAGCCCGAGGATATTAAGGTAGTGAGAGATTTTCTAGACGTGTTTCCGAAGGAGAATCCGGGGATGCCTTCGAAGCGAGAAAGTGACTTTACCATTGACTTAGTGCCAGGAACATCACCTATTTCCAAAGCACCATATAGGATGGCACCTGCAGAAATGAGTGAGTTGAAAGAGCAGTTATAGGAGTTGTTGGAGAAGGGTTACATTAGGCCTAGTGCTTCACCTTGGGGATCACCAGTGCTGTTTGTAAAGAAGAAAGACGAGAGTTTGAGGTTGTGTATTGACTATAGGGATCTGAATAAGGTGACGATCAAGAACAAGTATGCTTTACTAACGATTGATGACTTGTTTGATCAATTGAAAGGAGCTATTGTGTTTTCAAAGATTGATTTGAGGTTAAGATATTATCAATTGAGAATTGCTAATGAGGACATACTAAAAACCGCTTTTCGTACGAGGTATGGGAATTATGAGTTCACTGTTATGCCTTTTGGGTTAACTAATGCTCCAACGATTTTCATGGACTTAATGAATAGGATCTTTCAACATTTCTTGGATAAGTTTGTGGTTGTTTTTTATTGATGACATTTTGGTGTACTCTAAGAGTAAGGAGGAACATGTAGAACATTTGAGGACAATTTTGATGACACTAAGAGAGAATAAATTGTATGCTAAGTTCTCGAAATGTGAGTTTTGGTTGGAGAAAATTGCATTCTTGGGAAATTTCATGTCAAAAGAGGGAGTTGAAGCAGATCCAGCCAAGATCGAAGCAGTAAAAGAGTGGCCTACACATACGAATGTGACAGATGTACGGAGTTTCTTAAGGATAGCAGGATATTATAGGAGGTTTGTGATTGACTTTTGAAGAATTGCTAAACCAATGACGTCGTTAATGAAGAAGGACTGTAAGTTTGTGTGGAGTGATAAGTGTGAAGAGGAATTTCACAACTTGAAGGAGCGTTTGACTACGGCTCCGGTGCTGACTTTGCCATATGGAAGTGACTCTTATGATGTGTACAATGATGCTTCTAAAACGGTTTTGATGTGATTATTGATAGGAAATCGCCAACCACACAAGTGATAGTAACTAGTTCGGTTTTCTCTAAAGCACAACGCCAAGAAAAACGATCTAGGTCGAATAGTTTTTGTGAATTGATTAAAGCTACGCACCCTCAATTCTTAAAATTATCCTCACAAGAGTTTAAATCCTAAGCACCAACTCTTAAAATGCTTTTAATTTTCCTCACACTCGAAAATTTCTCACACTCGTTTTTGCGTTTGTTTTGTAGAAAAACAAATAAAACTTTAACAAAAATGTTTATTGAACACTATAATCTGAATTTTTACAAACTAATGTTGAGTCTATTTATAGGCATAATAATCAACAAAATCCTAACAAAACTAGGCCTAAACACATGCACAAACATAGGGAGAATTGTCCCACCCTAGTGACTCATCTGTGACTCACAAGATAAGATTGCCACATCAGCACTGCATGTCATTCTCATCTTGCTAACAAACTCTAACAAACTATATCTAAACAAAAAATATCCTAAAAAGTTTTCTAAGACCTTGCTAAACAAGATAATCAACAAATTACAACCAGATTTACACAAAAATATGATCTACCCAAATCCACACAATATCGTCAAAATTGACGCCACACAAGTTTCATCCAAATTTGCGCAATCTTTGTGATTTTCTTCAAATCTTCAAGAAAACTTTCAAGATTCAATCTTTTAATCAAGAAACCTTCAAGAATTCATTTTCCATGTGTTTAAGGCTGTAAACGAAGATTAAGACACTTCAATAAATGAAAGACTCAATGCCTAAAATGAGAAAAACCCTATCAAGTGAAGTGAGAAAAAACTCATAAGCAAAACCATCTCATTCCCCTAATTCCACCACTTTTTCCTTTGCTTCAAATGATCAAATAAATTCGTGTGTCACCATACACACCCATGATGATGACTTTGAAGATCCCAAAAGCCTTGAGACTCCATAAGCTATTATTTCCCCCATACTTGCACCTTTTTAAAAAGCCATTATCAAACCTTCGAAGTTATCACCTTGATTCGTATCATCCTCCTCTTCTTCAAAAGAGTTTGTCCTCAAACCTCGAAGTTGATCATCAGGAACATAAGGAGACAAATCACCAATGTTGAATGTAGCATGAACATCATATTCTCTTGGAAATTTGAGTTTATATGCATTGTCCCCTATTTTGCTCACTATTTTGAATGGTCCATCATACCTAGGCATTAGCTTGTTTTTCCTTTGATTAGGAAACCTTTCCTTCCTTAGATGTAAACATACTAAATCACCTTCCTTGTATGTGTGTTGAACTTTGTTCTTGTTAGCTCTTGTCTTGTAGATATCATTCACATGCTCAATTATTGCTCTAACCTGTGCATGTAACTTCTGCATGTATTCAATATTAGCTAAAGCGTCTTTATGAACGAGCTCACCTTTGGGAATAGCCACGAAATCAATTGGTAGCTTGGGATTTACTCCATAAACAACTTCAAAAGGTGAATGCTTAGTTGCATATGTAGGTGAACAATTATAAGCAAACTCTGCATGAGCTAACTTCAAGTCTCAATCTTTCTGTGTCTTGCTTACCAACCCACGAAGTAGCACACCTAGTGTTCTGCTTGTGACTTTAGTTTGACCATATGTTTGGGGGTGATAAGAAGTACTAAAGAGTAATTTCGTTCCTATCAAACGCCACAATGATTTCCAGAAATAACTCATCAATTTTGTGTCCATGTCACTCACAATTGTTTTCGGCACCCCATGTAACATGACAATGTCTCAAATATACAAGTCTGCAACATTTACATCATCATCAGTCTTGTGACAAGCTATGAAATGAGCCATCTTTGAAAACCTAACCAAAACCATTATAGTATCCTTTTGCCTCGCAGTTCTAGGCAAACCAACTGGCAATGGGGCTTCTAGAACTGGCAATGGTGTGTAGAATTGATGTGAATTTGAATGAGGATTCAAGCAAGGTGGACGAATCTATAAACCTAATGCTTAATCCTATGGGTTTGAATGTGAATAGAAGGCAAACATGGGTTACAAGACTCTCATGGGACGTTCCCATAGAGGAATAATAGCCTTTGGATGTAAGGAAAGAAAGGTAGGGCTAACTGTGTTTGCTGAGCCTATGGTTTTTTTTTCCCACTCCACTTGGTAGGGTTTTTCCCATATGGTGTTTTGTGATTATCTTGGTAAGTCTATAAGTCATGACTGATGGAATCCAGCATGAAGAATAGTTTCTTGAAACTTTCTTGATTAAAAGATTGAATCTTGAAGCATTTCTTTAAATTTTGAAGAAAATCTTGAAAATGACACAAATGACAATGGCGAGTATTGGACAAATTTTTGGGTAACTTGGGTTCCTTATGTGTCCGTGATTTTTGGGCTTAATTTTGATAATTATCTTGATTATTAATTATTTAGTCAAGTTTTTAGGATAATTTCTTGATTAGTTATTTAGTTAGAGTTTGTTAGGAAAGATAAGATCAAAGTGCAAGTTGCATGATGATGTGGCAATCTTATCTTTAGTTTGTTGTGCAAGTTGCACACAAGTAGGGTTTATTTACCTAACTTGTGCGTGTTTCTTAGGTAGATTTTAGTTACGATTTTGTTGTTGATTATACCTATAAATAATCTCAACAATAGGATGTAATTAATTAAATTTTTGATTCACAAAAAAATAATAGACTAGTTTGCGTCAATTTTTGTGCGTGAATATTGTTCCTAACTTTGTGATTTTGGATTGAATTACATTGTTAGAATCCAAATTATTTATTCTCTTGATTGGTTTAATTAATTAGCATTCAATCAAAGTTATTTGGATTTGATAACTAGGACTGAATATTTTCGTGAGTTTTGAGTGTTATTTGCGAGTACCACTTAAAATCCACATCAAAAATCCCTGATGGAAGGATGCCTTTGCTTTCTAACAAACTGTACACTGCGAGATAACTGCTTCAACATCTGCAATCATTCTAGACTAATAGAAATGTTCCTGCAACATTGTTAATGTTTTTGTAATGCCAAAATGACCTACAATTCCACCCCAATGCGCCTCTCTGACGAGCAATTCACGAATACTACACTTAGGGATGCAAAGTAGATTCCCGTTGAATAAGAATCCATCATGTAGCACATAAGACCCCATTAACCCCTTCGTAATTTGTGAATAGATAGGAACAAAATAGCCATCTTGCTCGTAATATTGTATAATCAACTCCAAACCAAGCAATTTGAAATTAAGGACACCAATTAAAGCATACCACCTTGATAATGCATCAGCAACCACATTAGATTTGCCTTCTTTGTACTTTGATGAAAAGTGAAAAGATTGCAAAAATTCAACCCACTTAGCATGTCTTGGATTGAGTTTATGTTGGCCATTGATATGCTTCAAAGCCTCATGATTAGAATGCAATACAAAGTGACTTGGACGCAGATAATGACTCCAGTGATCCAATGCTCGAACAATAGCATAGAATTCCTTGTCATAGGTAGAATATTTCAACCTTGCTCCATTCAATTTTTCACTGAAATAAGCTATAGGCCGCTTACCTTGAACCAACACTGCGCCAATGCCCATGCCACTAGCATCTGTCTCAACTTCAAAAGGTTTCGAAAAGTCTGATAAAGCTAGAATAGGAGCTTGACAAAGCAATTTCTTCACCAATTTGAATGCCTTTTGCGCATCTTTAGTCCATTGAAACTTCTCTTTGTTCTTCTTAATACACTCAGTCATAGGAGCTACTACAGAAGAGAAATTCTTCACAAATCTTCTATAGAAATAAGCTAAACCATGGAAAGCACGTACCTTAGTCACAAATTTCGGAACTGGCCATGTTTCAATAGCTTCAACTTTCAAAGAATCAACTGAAACACCATCCTTAAAAACAATGTAGCCTAGAAACGTCACACTATTTACCGTGAACGAGCACTTTTCGATCTTAGCATACAACTTCTGCTTCCTCAAAGTTTCGAACACTTCTCTTAGATGCTGTAGATGATCTTCAACATTTGCACTATACACCAATATATCATCCAAATAGACAACCACAAACTTCCCAATGAAAGGCTTCAAAACTTCATTTATCAATCTCATAAAAGTACTAGGAGCATTAGTAAGACCAAAGGGCATAACTAACCAGTCATAGAGACCTAGCTTGGTTTTGAATCCTGTCTTCCATTCATCACCCTCTTTCATTTGAATTTGATGATAACCACTCCTCAAATCAATCTTAGTAAACACTTGTGAACCAAATAATTCATCTAATAAATCATCTAGACGAGGAATAGGAAACCTGTATTTGATGGTGGTGTTGTTCATAGCTCTAGAATCAATGCACATTCTCCATGACCCATCCTTCTTAGGAACAATTAGAGTTGGCACTGCACATGGACTCATACTTTCCCTGAGATAACCTCTTGCCATTAATTCTTCAATCTGGCATTGAATCTCCTTAATTTCTTCTGGATTGCACCTGTAAGCTGGTTTATTAAGAATCTGAGCTCCAGGAACCAAGTCAATCTGATGTTCAATTCCTTTGATTGGTGGCAACCCTGGTGGCAATTCATCAAGAAATATATCTTGAATTTCGTGCATTAAGGGCCGCAACTCACGAGGGATGCTCGTTGCTTTCTCTTGTACTTCCTTAGCCATCAACACATAGAACTTCTCACAATTCTACAATTCTTCACCTCTTGCACCATAGGCTTCTCATCAATCAACAAAACACCCTTTTTGTTGCTCACATCTTTCAAAAATTTCAAGCCTTCTAAAGGTTTCAACGCAACTGGTTTACCTTGTGCCTGCTTTCTAATGATAAATATATTGGTTCTACCATCAAACTGTACAAATCTATCATACTTCCATGGTCTTCCAAGCAATATATGGCACGCATCCATAGGACATACATCACAAAGCACTTGATCATCGAAATTACCAATATTAAAACTAACCAGAGCTTGTTTGTTGACCTTGACATCACTTGTATTGCTGAGCCAATGTAACTTGTAAGGCTGGGGATGTTCAGTGGTAGGAATCTCCAGTTTGTTAATCAATAGAGTAGAGACCACATTAGTGCAACTACCTGAATCAACGATTAGATGACACAATCTTCCTAGCACATTGCACTTGGTGACAAAAATCTTTTCTCTCTACTTCTCTGTAGGTGGCGCAACTTTGGATTGCAAAACCCTTCTGAGAACTAGACTCTGGCCATCCACTTCAGGAGTAATTTCTTGAATATCTTCTCCTTCTGAATATGACCTTGACCTTTGCACTTGAAGCATGTACGTTGATCAGGGTTTGGAGGCTTAGTAGGAGAGCCTTTATCCTTGATATACAGAGGAGGTTTAGAAGTGGAATCGAAATTTTGCTTATGAGGAACAACGACACCTTCTTTCCTTACAAAGGGTTTCAAAAAAGTGAATGTTTTTTTTTCAAAAATTGCTTCTCAACTCTAGATGCAACCTTGCAAACCTCATCAAAAGTCTAGTATGGTTGTAATTCCACCTTCTCTCTAATTCTTTCATCTAGGCTTGCAAAAACGAGCAACTTGATGGTCCTCCTTTTCTTCTATATCGCAGATGGTAATGAAATTGAGGAATTCAAATGCATATTCTTCAATTGATTTTCGATCCGGCTTCAAAGTATGCATCTTTATGAAATTGCCCTGCTCGTAATCCTGATGAACAAAACGTCTTCTCATCTCTTTCTTCAGTTTCGTTCAAGTAGATACTTTAGACTTCCCATCCTTCCTCCTTTTCCTTTGCATACCTTCCAGCCATAAACTATCTAAGCCAGTTAACTTCAGTTCTGCAACTTTATATGATTTTCGATCATCATACTCCTTGTATTTGAAGATTCATTCAATTCTTCTTAGCCAATCTAAGAACTTTTCAGGATCCAGACTTCCACTGAATTCAGGAATATCTAGCTTAAGATTTTGATCATCATCCTTAGGCCTATCCTTCTTTTTCCGCCCACTCACAGGTTTGTCATTGCTAGAACTTGATGAGTACCTCTTTTTGGGTTTACGAGCACTGCTTGAGCTTGATTGCTCATCACCAGAACTAGAAATTGACTCTTCTTTGTTTCCATCTTTAGATTTGCTAGGAGTCTTCAACTTCTCTGCAAAATCTTTCTTGCTGGCCTCAAACATAGCCTTCAACTCCTCTATGTCTTTGTGCAATTCTTCAGTAGTAATCTTAGGAGTATTCACTTCATCAGCTTACATGATTGCACTTGTTTAAACAATGAGATTATGAAGTAATCTTGAGGATTAATGTCCTCTCAACGAAAGCACCAAAAGTTGATGTGATTATTGATAAGAAATCGCCAACCACACAAGTGATAGTAGCTAGTTCGGTTTTCTCTAAAGCACAACACTAAGAAAAACGATCTTGGTCGAATATTTTTTGTAAAATGGTTAAAGATATGCACCCTCAATTCTTAAAATTATCCTCACAGGAGTCTAAAGCCTAAGCACCAACTCTTAGAATGCTTCGAATTTTCCTCACACTCGAAAATTTCTCACACTTGTTTTTGCGTTTGTTTTGTAGAAAAACAAATAAAACTTTAAACAATAATGATTTTTTACAAACTAATGTTGAGACTATTCATAGGCATAATCATCAACCCTAACAAAACTAAGCCAAAACACACGCACAAACATAGGGAGAATCGTCCCACCCTAGTGACTCATATATGACTCACAAGATAAGATTGCCACATCAGTACTACATGTCATTCTCATCTTGCTAACAAACTCTAACAAAATATATCTAAACAAAATATATCCTAAAAAACTTTCTAAGACCTTTCTAAACAAGATAATCAACAAATTACAACCAAATTTACACAAAAATATGATCTACCCAAATCCATACAAAATCATCAAAATTAACGCCACACAAGCTTCGTCTAAATTTGTGCAATTTTTGTGATTTTCTTCAAATCTTCAAGAAACCTTTCAAGATTCAAACTTTTAATCAAGAAACCTTCAAGAAGTCATTTTCTATGTGTTTGAGGCTGTAAATGAGGATTAAGACACTTCAAGAAATCAAAGACTCAATGCCTAAACTGAGAAAAACCCTATCAAGTGAAATGGAAAAAAACTCATAGGCAAAACCATCTTATTCCCCTAATTCCGCCACTCTTTCCTCTGCTTCAAATGATCAAGTAAATTCGTGTGTCACCATACACACCCATGATGATGACTTTGAAGATCCCAAAAGCCTTGAATCTCCATAAGCTATTATTTCCCCCATACTTGCATCATTGTTAGAAGCCATTATCAAACCTTCGAAGTTATCACCTTGATTTGTATTAGTATTGGGATGTGTTTTAATGCAAAATAGAAAGTCGATTGCGTATGCTTTGAGAAAATTGAAGCCAAACAAAGCAACCTATCCTACTCACGATCTCGAGCTAGTGGCAATCGTGTTTGCTCTAAAGATATGGAGGCATTACTTGTATGGAGTGAAGTGTTGGATCTACACGGACCACAAGAGTTTAATGTACTTTTTAACTCAAAAATATTCAAACATGATACAAAGGAGATGTCTTGAGTTGATTAAGGATTACGATCTAGATATCCAATATGATGTGAGTATTGATGGAAATTCGCCACTCACAAAGATAGAAAACTAGTTCGGTTTTCTCTAAAGCCAAGCACCAAGAAAAACTATCTAGGTCGAATAATTTTGAGAATTGATTAAAGCTATGCACCCTCAATTCCTAAAATTATCCTCACAAGAGTCAAAATCCTAAGCACCGACTCTCAAAGTGTTCGAAATTTCCTCACACTTGAAAATTTCCCAAACCTTCGGTTTTTTTGTGTATGTTTTGTAGAAAACAAATAAAACTTAAACAACAATGTCTATTGAATTCACTAATCTGAATTTTTACAAACTAATTTTGAGATTATTTATAGGTAGAATCATCAACAAAATCCTATCAAACCTAAGCTAAAAACACACGCATAACATAGGCAAACATTGTCCTAATCTAGTGACTCATCCATGACTCACAAGATAAGAATGCCACATCATCACTGCATGTCATGCAACTTGTTAACAAATCCTAACAAACTATATCTAAACAAAACAATATCCTAAAAAAATTATTCATACCTTGCTAATCATGATAATCAACAAATTACGACCAGTTTTACACAAAAATATGATCTACCCAAATCCACACAAAATCGTCAAAATTGACGCCACACAAGCCTCGTCCAAATTTGCGCAATTTTGTGATTTTTTTTTTCAAATCTTCAAGAAACCTTTCAAGATTCAATCTTTTAATCAAGAAACCTTCAAGAAGTTATTATCCTTGTGAATAAGGTTGTAAATGAAGATTAAGACACTTCAAGAAATAAAAGACACAATGCCTAAAAATGAGAAAACCCTATCAAGTGAAGTGGGAAAAACTCATAAGTAAAACCATCTTGTTCCCCTAATTCCGCCATTCTTTCCTTTGCTTCAATGATCAAGTATTTTCGTGTGTCACCATACACACCCATGATGATGTCTTTGAAGATACCAAAAGCCTTGAATCTCCATAAGCCATTATTTCCCCCATAATTCCATTATTCTTAGCAGCCATTATCAAACCTTCGAAGTTATCACTTTGTTTCGTATCATCCTCCTCTTCTTCAAAAGAGTTTGTCCTTAAACCTCGAATTTGATCATCAGGAACATAAGGAGACAAATCACCAATGTTGAACGTAGCACGCACACCATATTCTCCTGGAAATTCGCATTTATATGCATTGTCCCCTATCTTGCTCACGATTTTTAATGGTCCGTAACACCTAGGCATTAGCTTATTTTTCCTTTGATTATAAAACCTTTCATTCCTTAGATGTAAACATACTAAATCACCTTCCTTGTATGTGTGTTGAAATTTTTTCTTATTAGCTCTTGTCTTGTAGATATCATTCACATGCTCAATTCTTGCTCTACCCTGTGCATGTAACTTCTGCATGTATTCAATTTTAGCTAAAGCGTCTTTATGAACGAGCTCACCTTTGGGAATAGACATGAAATCAATAGGTAGCTTGGGATTGACTCCATAAACAACTTCAAAAGGTGAATGCTTACTTGCATATGTAGGTGAACGATTATAAGCAAACTCAGCTTGAGCTAAATTCAAGTCTCAATTCTTTTGTGTCTTGCATACCAATCCACAAAGTAGAATGCCTAGGGTTCTGTATGTGACTTCAGTTTTTCCATTTGTTTGTGGATGATAAGAAGTACTGAAGAGTAGTTTCGCGCCTATCAAACGCCACAATGATTTCCAGAAATAACTCATGAATTTCATGTCCCTGTCACTTAAAATTGTTTTCGGCACCCCATGTAACTCAACAATGTCTCGAAAATACAATTCTGCAACATTCACAGCATCAATAGTCTTGTGACAAGGTATGAAGTGAGCCATCTTCGCAAACTTGTTAACCACAACCATTATAGCATCCTTTTGCCTTACAGTTCTAGGCAAACCAACTATAAAATCCATAGAAATATCATCCCAAGGGGCTTCTGGCACTGGCAATGGTGTGTAGAATCCCTGATGGAAGGATGCCTTGGCTTTCTGACAAACAGCACACTGTGAGATTACTGCTTCGACATTTGTAATCATTCTAGGCCAATAGAAATGTTCCTCAAACATTATCAATGTGTTTGTAATACCAAAATGACTTGCAATTCCACCCCATGTGCCTCTCTGACGAGCAATTCACGAAAATGCACTTAGTGATGCAAAGTAGATTCCCTTTGAATAAGAATCCATTATGTAGCACATAAGATCCCATTGATCCCTTTGTAAGTTGTGAACATATAGGACCAAAATCTCCATCTTGCTCGTAATACTGTGTAATAAACTCCAAGCCAATCAATTTGATATTAAGAACACCAATTAAAGCATACCTCCTTGATAGAGCATCAGCAACCACATTAGATTTGCCTTCTTTGTTCTTTGATTAAAAGTGAAAAGACTGCAAAAATTCAACCCACTTAGCATGTCTTGGATTGAATTTTTGTTGGCCATTGATATGCTTCAGAGCCTCATGATCAGAATGCAAGATAAAGTGACTTGGTCGCAGATAATGACTCCAATGATCCAATGCTCGAACAATAGCATAGAACTCCTTGTCATAGGTAGAATAGTTCAACCTTTCTCCATTCAATTTTTCACTGAAATAAGCTATAGGCCGCTTACCTTGAACCAACACCGCACCAATCGCCACGCCACTAGCATCTGTCTCAACTTCAAAAGGTTTTGAGAAGTCTGGTAAAGATAAAATAGGAGCATGACAAAGCAATTTCTTCACCAATTCGAAGGCCTTTTTTGTATCTTTGGTCCATATAAACTTCTCCTTGTTCTTCTTAATACACTCGGTCATAGGAGCTACTAAAGAAGAGAAATTCTTCGCAAATCTTCTATAAAAAGAAGCTAAACCATGAAAAGCACGCACCTCAGTGACAAATTTTGGAACTGCCATGATTTAATAGCTTCTACTTTCGAAGGATAAACTGAAACACCATCTTTAGAAACAATGTAACCTAGAAACGTTACACTAGTAACCATGAACAAGCACTTTTCGAGCTTAGCATACAACTTCTGCTTCCTCAAAGTTTTGAACACTTGTCTTAGATGCTACAGATGATCTTTCACACTTGCACTATACACCAGTATGTCATCCAAGTAGACAACCACAAAATTCCCAATGAAAGGTTTCAAAACTTCTTTCATCAATCTCATTAAAGTACTAGGGGTGTTAGTAAGACCAAAAGGCATAACTAACCATTCATAGAGTCCTAGTTTAGTTTTGAATCCTGTTTTCCACTCATCACCCTCTTTCGTTCGAATTTGATGGTAACCACTCCTCAAATCAATCTTAGTAAACACTTGTGAGCCAAACAATTTATCCAATAAATCATCTAAACGAGGAATAGGAAACCTGTATTTGATGGTGATGTTTTTCACAGCTCTAGAATCAATGCACATTCTCCATGATCGATCCTTCTTAGGAACAATCAATGTTGGTACTGCACATGGACTCATACTTTCCTTGACATACCCTCTTGCCATCAATTCTTCAATTTGGCTTTGAATCTCTTTAGTTTCTTCAAGATTGCACCTGTAAGCTGGTTTATTAGGAATATGAGCTCTAGGAACCAAGTCAATCTGATGTTCAATTCCTCTGATAGGTGTCAACCCTAGTGGCAATTCATCAGAAATATGTCTTGAAATTCGTGCAATAAGGGGCGCTACTCACGAGGGATGCTCGTTGCTTTCTCTTGCACTACCTTAGCCATTAAAACATAGAAATTCTCACAATTTTTCACCTCTTGCACCATGGCTTTCTCATCAAACAATAAAACACCCGTTTTATTGCTCACATGCTTCGAAAATTTTTAGCCTTCCAAAGGTTTCAATGCAACCGGTTTTCCTTGTGCCTGTTTTCTAATGATGTATATATTTGTGTTACCATCAAACTGTACAAATCTATCATACTGCTACGGTCTTCCAAGCAATATATGGCACGCATCCATAGGACATACATCATAAAGCACTTGATCATCGAAATTTCCAATCTTGAAACTAATCAAAGTTGGTTTATTCACCTTGACATCACTTGTGTTACTGAGCCAATGTAACTTGTAAGGTTAGGGATGTTCAGTGGTACGAATCTCCAGTTTGTTGATCAATACAGTAGAGACCACATTAGTGCAACTACTTGAATCAATTATTTGATCACACAATCTTCCTAGAACATTGCACCTGGTGATGAAAATCTTATCCCTCTGGTTCTCTGTAGGTGGCGCAACCTTGGATTGCAAAACCGTTCAGAGAACTAAACTTTGGCCATTCACCTCAGGAGTAATCTCTTCAATCTCCTCTTCCTATGTATCATAATTCACGCCATCCTCTTGTTGTTGACGTTCATTCTCCTCTTCCTCAAAGTTTTCATCATCTGCCTAATTTCGAGTAGTATGAACTGTTGAATGGGGACAATCCTTCTGAATATGACCTTGACCTTTGCACTTGAAGCATGTACGTTGATCAGGGTTTGGAGGCTTATTAGCAGAGCCTTTATCCTTGATATATACAGAGGAGGTTTCGAAGTGGAATCGAACTTTTGTTTAAATGAAACAACGGCACCTTCCTTCTTCACAAAGGGTTTCGAAAAAGTAACTATTTTTTTTCGAAAATTGCTTCTCAACCCTATATGCAACCTTGCAAAATTCATCAAAAGTCCAGTAAGGTTGTAATTCCACCTTTTCTCTTATTCTTTCATCTAGGCCAACAACATAACGAGCAACTTGATGATTCTCCTTTTCTTCTAGATCGCAGATGGTGATCAAGTTGAGGAATTCAGATGTATATTCTTCAACTGATTTTTGATCTTGCGTTAAAGTATGTATCTTTATAAAGTTGCCTTGCTCGTAATCTTGAGGAACAAAATGTCTCCTCATCTCCTTCTTTAGTTTCGTCCAAGTGGATACTTTAGACTTCCCATCCTTCTTTCTTTTCCTTTGCATATCTTCAAGCCATAAACTAGCTAAGCCAGTCAATTTTAGTTCTACAATCTTATATGAGTTTCGATCATCATACTCCTTAAACTTGAAAATTCGTTCAATTCTTCTTCGCCAGTCTAGAAACTTTTAAGGATCCAAACTTCCACTGAATTCAGGAATATCTAGTTTAAGATTGCGATCATCATCCTTAGGCCTATCCTTCTTTTTGCGCCTTCCCATAGGTTCTTCATTACTAGAACCTAATGAGTATTGCTTTCTTGGTTTACGTGCACCTCTCAAGCTTGCTTGCTCATCATCAGAACTAGAATCCGACTCCCCTTTACTCCCACCCTTGGACTTGCTAGGTGACTTCAATTTTTCGGCAAAATCCTTCATGGTGGCCTCAAACATAGCCTTCAACTCCTCTATGTCCTTGCACAATTCTTCAGTAGTATCTTAGGAGTATTTACTTCATCAGCTTACATGATTGCCTTGTTTTAACAATGAGATTGTACCAATAACCTTAAGGATTAATGTCCTCTCAACGAGAGCACCAAAAGTTGATGTGAATATTGATGGAAAATTGCCACTCACAAAGATAGAAAACTAGTTCGGTTTTCTCTAAAGCCAAGCACCAAGAAAAAACGATCTAGGTCGAATAATGTTGTGAATTGATTAAAGCTATGCACCCTCAATTCCTAAAATTATCCTCACAAGAGTCTAAAGCCTAAGCACCAACTCTCAAAGTGTTCAAAACTTCCTCACACTTGAAAATTTCCCACACCTTCGGTTTTTTTGTGTTTGTTTTGTAGAAAACAAATAAAACTTAAACAACAATGTTTATTGAATTCACTAATCTAAATTTTTACAAACTAATGTTGAGATTATTTATAGGTATAATCATCAACAAAATCCTATCAAAACTAAGCTCAAAACACACGCATAACATAGGCAAAAATCGTCCTAATCTAGTGACTCATCCATGACTCACAAGATAAGAATGCCATATCATCACTACATGTCATGCAACTTGCTAACAAATCCTAACAAACTATATCTAAACAAAAAATATCCTAACAAACTTATTCATACCTTGCTAATCAAGATAATCAACAAATTAAAGCCAGTTTTACACAAAAATATGATCTACCCAAATCCACACAAAATCGTCAAAATTGACGCCACACAAGCCTCGTCCAAATTTGCGCAATTTTGTGATTTTTCTTCAAATCTTCAAGAAACCTTTCAAGATTCAATCTTTTAATCAAGAAACCTTCAAGAAGTTATTATCCATGTGTATAAGGCTGTAAATGAAGATTAAGACACTTCAAGAAATAAAAGACTCAATGCCTAAAAATGAGAAAACCCTATCAAGTGAAGTGGGAAAATTTTATAGGCAAAACCATCTTGTTCCACTAATTCCGCCATTCTTTCCTTTGCTTCAATGATCAAGTATTTTCGTGTGTCACCATACACACCCATGATGATGTCTTTGAAGATCCCAAAAGCCTTGGATCTCCATAATTCATTATTTCCCCCATACTTGCATTATTCTTAGAAGCCATTATCAAACATTCGATGTTATCACTTTGTTTCGTATCACAATACCATGAAGGGAAGGCCAATGTAGTAGCGGGTGCTTCAAGCCGTAAAACGAAGCATGGGGTGAATTCTTTAGTGGTTACTAACGAACAGTGTACAGACATGGAGAGAATGAACTTAGTGATAGTGAAGGAGGGAGAGTTGGAAGAAATACTTTGTAATATTAGTATCCAACCAACAGTATTTAAGGAGATTAAGAAGAACCAGGAGGGTGATGTGAAATTGGATAGAATAAAGGAGAAATTGAAAGCAGGAAAGGCTATGGACATCAAAATCCATGAAGATGGAAGCTTGAGGTATAAAGGAAGGTGGCGTGTACCACAAAAGTGTGAACATTTGAAACGGAGAATCATGGAGGAAGGTTATAATACACCGTATTTAGTACATCTTGGAGGCGATAAGCTGTATTAGGATTTGAAGAAGGTGTATTGGTGGCCTAGGATGAAAAGAGAAGTGGTTGAATTCGTGAGCAAGTGTCTTACCTGTCAAAAGGTGAAGTTTGAGCATATAAGACCACAAGGAGAAGTTCAACCACTTGAAATACCAGGATGGAAGTGGGATTGCATATCAATGGGTTTTGCAACCTACTTGCCAAAGTCGAGGAATCAAAATGATACCATAGGGTTGTGGTGGATAGGCCTACTAAGTCAGCGGTGTTCATACCGATGAAGGAGACTTGGAGGATGGAACAACTTGCAAAGGCTTACATAAAGCATGTTGTGAGGCTACATGTAGTTCCAAAAGATATCATGTCAAATAGGGATTCTAGGCTTCTTTCGAAGTTCTGGAAAAGTGTCCAAGAGAACTTCGGTACAACATTGAAAATGAGTACAACATTCCATCCAACAACCGATGGACAAACGAAGAGAACCATACAAACTTTGGAGGACATGCTAAGAGCTTGTATAATGGATTTTCAAGGGAATTGGGAATATTGTTTAGTTCTTACTGAGTTCTCATACAACAATAGCTACCATGCAAGTATTGGCATGGCACCTTTTGAAGCCTTGTATGGAAGGAAGTGCAGAAGTCCTATATGTTGGAGTGACATAAGTGAGACAGTGATTCTAGGACCTCAATTGATTGAAGAAACCACCAACAAGGTAAGGGTGATACAAGCAAAGATTCAGGCACCGCAAGATAGACAAAAGTCTTATGCGGACCAAAAACATCAAGAAGTTGTATTTGAAGTTGGTGACAAGGTGTTACTTAAGGTATCACCGATGAAAAGAGTAATGAGATTCGGAAAGAAGGGGATATTGAGCCCAAATATATCAGACCCTATGAGATCTTGAAAAGGGTTGGAAAAGTTGCCTATAAGCTAGCATTGACAATGGAGTTGAGCAAAGTTTACAATGTCTTTCATGTGTCTAAACTAAGAAAATATGTGCCGGATGAGTCACATGTGTTACAACCTGAAACAATAGAGTTAGACCAGAGTTTAACCTATGAGGAGAAACCAATAAAGATCCTTGATAGTAAGGTTAGGGATACTCGTAGGAAAAGTGTTAAAATAGTAAAGGTGTTGTGGTCTAACCAAGAAACCGAAGAAGCTACTTGGGAAGCTGAAGATATGATGAGAGAAAAGTATCCAGAGTTATTTCATGTTAGTAGGTAGAGTTACGGGGACGTAGCTCGATTCTTAAGGGGGGTAAAGTGCGATCTAATTTCGCGCGTTTTACCCTCAATTTTGCAAGTTTT
Organism: Suaeda aralocaspica; assembly: GCA_016808085.1. Classification (NCBI taxonomy): domain Eukaryota; kingdom Viridiplantae; phylum Streptophyta; class Magnoliopsida; order Caryophyllales; family Amaranthaceae; genus Suaeda; species Suaeda aralocaspica. Next base: position 124,361 of record PYUH01000535.1, read on the forward strand.
TACGAGTTTTTACGTCTTTTTAGTAAAGTTTTATGAAAGTCTTATGTCTGTTCACTAAAAAGTTGTCAAGCAATGGTTGATTTAAATGTCTAAAAGTCTACAACAACATAGTGTAAGAACAAAAAGTCAAAAGTAAACGTAGTCTCTATTCAAATTCCATACAATAATTTACATAAAGTTTTGGGACGAAACTTCTTTTAAGGGGGGTAGATTGTAATACCCCATATTTTCACATATTTTAAGTAGTTATTTTCGTATTAAATCTTTATTGCACTTTGGAACCGTCTTAACGGCCCTTCAAAACTAAATAACCTTTAAACTTAAAAAACAAAAGTCAACATTAAACAATAACAAGATTAAATATCAAGTCCACATAACTAGGAAAACTACAATGCAAGCGCTCACACTCCAACCTAGCATGACTGACTATGCCCACGTGTACCTGTAGCTTTCTCTTATTATAGGCAACTACTTCCCATCAAGTGGGTCATCATAGGGCCAAGTGAAAGACAAATCCATGCACACAAACACACACAAATAGCAAAGCTGAGTACATAAATACCAAAGACTATGCAAAACATGATTAATATTAAATTAAAAGAAAAGTATAACACACATACTTCTTACCGCTGACATCTCTTTACCTGTGCATAGACTCAACTCAAATAAAATTATTTATTATATATATTTTTAAGGTAGTGGGTGGTGAGATGTGGTGGTAAGGTAGTGGGTGTGCGGTTCGAGGTGGTTGTGTGGTTTTGGTGTGTAGATTGGGTTGGTAGGTTTGGGTTAATGGGTTGTGGTGGTGTGGACGTTACAAAGTCAGTCCATGAGTCAAATGTTGTTCTTTAAACTATGGAAAGGGTCATCGCATAGGGTTAGTACACTTGGCTTGGAACCAAACTCCAGTAAGAGAATCGCACTCTGTAGAGTCTTACGGACTCGTATTGTTGCGTTCCCATCGACCAAGGTGGGGTTCGTCGATTTCCCAAGGTTAGGTCGTGCAACAAATTAGTGGTATTGGGGACGAGGTACCTCCAAGTCAAGTTTTCCTCTAATAGATCTCTTTTGTAATTTTCATCATAGGATATCAAGCAATATTACAATAGTATTAGTCTTAATGAATGCACTGCATGAGTGCTTACTAGACGGGTTTTATTTAATGCACACATATCAACTAGATTTGCTGATCACTTTATTTACGTTTGTTAATACCTACATTTTGTCCTATCTAAAGGCCGGTGATTAATGTGTACCACGCCACAATAGGTCCAACTTATGAAGATGATTGCTTGAAAAGAATATCAAAATCTGTTTCAAATGTTAGTGAAAATGGCTAAAAACGTTTCCAATACCGATAGCGGCGCCCCCTGAAGCAATTCGTTCACCTATTTGGACCCTACTTCACAATCTATACAGGGGTCCCGCTGCCTGATCAGCGAGTAGGGGTCAAGGGGTGAAACTCTCTGGTTAGGGGTTAGGGGGCAATGCCCCCCCCCCCACCCCCCACAGAATTTTTGAAAACTAAAACCATTGTCGGAATAGCCGATGATAAGTTCCAATAAACGGAATGCACTTAAATTACTCTATTTGATTTTAAACTTTTTCTTATTATTTTGTTTCATTTTATCTTTTCTTATTTTTCATTTTATTTTATTTTTTTTATCCAAAAACTTAGAAAATAACTTAAGCGCGCAAATAAGGCCATGTACGACAAACGTTCTAGAATATTCAAGAAGGCTCTGTATGAAATCAGGCAGCTTTAGGCCTATGGAAGCGTATAAAGTGAAATATGGAAGTGAATTCTGGAATATGGGAGCAAATATTGCAAAAAATATGGAAGTTCAGAAATTCGATCACGGGAGTGTAATACGCTCAAAAGGGACGATTATTAGAAGTAAGGAAACAAGGAAAAACTTCCAAAAATCGAAGCGTGAGCGCCTAAGCGCTACAATGCTCAACATGAGTGCCTTGATCTAAGCTTGAGTGCTCAACAACAGCGCTCATACACTCGATTTTCCTACCTTTTCCACTATAAATACGTGACCTTGTCCTGCCATTCAGAACATCTTGAAAATCTAGAATTTCGTGCATTCTCTCGTAATTCATGCCAAACCTCTCTTTCTCTCTCTACTTTCTCTCCCTACACAAAATACTTTATAAGCCACCCTTAAACACATCCAAGCAATTAATTAATCTCCCAAACAAACTAATATTATTATAATTATTTTAAGTTCTTATTCCAGAATTCAATAAAGAAGTTGTTTTGATCGCCGCAAGCAAGGCACTTCAAATGAGGCCGAAATCATCAATATCTACATCTTGAGTTCTTCGATTAATTGAGTTAGTTTATTTGTTTTAATTTCTCTTTAAATATTTCACATGCTTAATTAAATTGTTGAAATCTTGATTAATTATGGCTTGACTTTAACTTAAAATCAACCTTAAGTAGAAATATTATTTTAGGATATTTATGTGATTATTCATGTTAATTATTTTAATGCTTTTAATCATATAGAATTCATGTTTTATGCCAAGACCTAAGAGCATGTTGTCACATAAAGTAAAGATTAATCTTGGACAACCGGCTTAGTTACCTTTGATATTGACTAATCTTAAAGTGATCACCCATTAGCACTAATCGTAAAGAGATCTCAAAAATTCCGGCTTAGTAGGGGTGTGCAAAATCGGATACCGGAATTTTTCCGATCCGGAAACCGGATATCCGGATTTTTCAGAATAAAAAAAACTTTCTGTATCCGTATTCCGTTTTGAAAAAACCGAAATTCCGGAATTTTGAATGTCCGGATCTGGAATTCCGGATCGGAAATCCGAAATTCCAGATCCGGATTTTTCAATCAAATTTCTTTTAAAACACTTCATTATCCTTTTAAAATACTGGATATCCGGTTTTTGTTTTCCTTATAAATCCGGAATTTGAATTTTATAAATTCCATTATGGTTCCGATCCGGTGTTCGACTTTTCAAACTAGATATTCGGTCCGGTTTTTAAGATTTTAAAAATCCGGACCGGATGCCCGGATTTCCGAAACGGAAATTCGGAAAACCGAATACTGGAAATTCTAAATCGGAATTTTTTGTAGATTCCTACCCCCAAGCCAAGCATATCCACACTATGCAAACTAACAAAAGACATTCGCTGTCCGTAAAAAGGTCACGTGGGCGCCCCAAAGCCTCGGGTCCACAATGTCATATTTAACCTATTCAAAATTCGAGCCTTTATGACTCATGTGAATTTATGTGATTTTACCAATCTGGTCTTTATTATTGAACATGCTATCGCACGCTTAATAAAAAAATAAACCTAGAACTCCTACTAATACAACTAGGGAAGCAGGGATCGATTCCATACGGAAGCAACGAATTTCTACTAATTCGAAAAAGCTATCTTGCTATCAAGGGCCTTTGAATTAGTGATTATCTAAGACACTAATTAACACAAAAAACAGAAATTAAACACGAAAATATATCAAATAAATTAAGCCTAGGACATCGGTTCACCATAAACCAACAATCAACTAATTAACAATTAATAAAAAAAATTATGACACTCTGAATTAAGGCACACTAATTCTCTCGAATCTAGACTCCTTGAAAGCTCCTATAATGGATCTCGCTCGCTTAGACTCATTTTGCCTATTAACCCTATAATCAAATTGTGGTAATCTTACCTCTCGGCATCAATTTCAACAATTATCAGACTAACAATCAAACCTGGCCAGTATTCAATTGCAAGCAATAAAAATTGATAATAGGAATTGAAAAACAACATAAATCATAGTAATCAATCATCAATCAAATTCATTGAAAATAGTTCATGGATCCCCTAGCCCTATAAATAAAACTACTCACACATATTGAAAACTACTAATATAGTCAAGATTAAAAACTAAAACTAAAAACATAATTAAATTAAATTAATTAATTAACATGAATTAAACAAACTAAATTCATGAATTCTAGGGCATAAAGCAAAAACTAAAAACAACTAGCTGCTTTTAAACTTATACTAAGAACATAAACTAAAAACATAAATTAAATAAACAATAATAGAGAGAATTGAATTAAAACATAGAATTGTATTGAATGAATGATTGAAGTTTTCTATAACTTAGAGAGATAAAATAGAGTTTTCGGATTTAGAAATATGATAAAAGGTTCCTCCATTAGCCTAGGAAAACAAACTATTTATATTAAAGCCCAAAACAAGCTTGAAAATCACGAAAAAACCCTCGGAGCAGCCCGCCTGGGTGACCCGGGCGAGACGGTAGGTACTCGGGCACGGAGACATTGACCCGGGCGAACCGCTATTGCGTTTCGTTCTTCGTCGTTCTTGCTTGTTTGCTTCTTATTCCTTCTCTAGTGCTTCCTAAACTTTTCTAAAGCCTCCCAAATCATCTCCAACTCTCCATTAACCCTCCAAATCCACAAAATAGCTCGGAATATGACAATAAACCATCAAAACCTGCAAAACATCATAAAGAACACAAGGACTAGAAATGGCCAAAATGAGTAGAAATGGCTCAAAAGAGCCACGTTAGAGTTAAAAAACCATTCGAGAACGGGGGTAAAACATATACAAAATAGTCACTTATCAATTATTATCTTATATCTACGTGAAAAGCAATCGCAATGGCTTACATACAAGCAAAATCACGTAAAAATGGAGAGCGATAAAACATGTTGGAAAAGCTATATAGCACATGAAATCATGCCATTTGCAAGCAATTTTATATTTCATGTCATCATGCTTACAAAGCTTTTGAAACACGTTATCATGTGTGGGCGCCTAGCCACTGAGGCCGCCTCTTCCACGAGTCATTGTTCTTTAGACCATGGGAAGGGTCATCTTGTAGGGTGAGTACGCTCGGCTTGGAACAAAACTCTAGTAGAAGCCACAACCGCACTGCGTAGAGTCTTACGGGCCCAAATGACCGTTCTCACCAGCCAAGTGTAACACCCTGGAATTTCCTAACTTTCTCGCTATTTCTGGAAATATAATATAAATATAATAGAAAAATAATAAGAACTTTTTTTCCTACTTAACTAGGAAAAAACAAAGTATTACCACCACCGTGATAACGGCTAAAATTTTTATCAAAGTACTACACCAGAAGTCTTTTATTTCAAAACCAAATTAAAACTCCAATTTAACTTTCAAACCAAATTCAAATACTACTTCCGTTACGATTTATTTGCAATGCTTTGTTTTTCGGGATGTTACAAATTATATGCAACACTTACTTTTTCTCCTTTTTTGGTTAAATTTTTAGTATGAAATTACGTAAACGCCCATAATTTATTTTTAACTAATTTGCTTAAGTTTATAGATTTCACAATTAAACTTCCTAATTGCTCTAATCTTTGCACTACTTACTCCCACCAAAAACATCTCACTCAACCTTCAACCACCAATCACTCATCTTCAATACCTTCATTTGAATCGACTTAATCACCACACATTCATTCAACCACCTCTTCATCTTCATTTACCCTCATTAACATCTCAAGCATCTCTCTCACCTTCCCCATACACTCTCTCTATTCAAAATTAAACCCTAAAAATAAAAAAAAACCTCCCTTTTCACTCGTCGTTTTCTTCGTCATTCTCACAGTAAAACTCTGTTTGAAACCAAAAATGAAAAAGAAATTTAGTACTTGTTCTTGATGATAGAGGTAATTTAAAAGGGAGCTCACTTGTAACACCCTGGAATTTCCTAACAATCTACTCAATATTTGTCCGGAAAACACATTATAAATATTAAGTAAACATGATTATTAAAACACCTAAATAACGAGGAAAAACCAAAGTATTACCGCCACCGTGATAATGGCTAAGGAATTTATCAAAGTACTACAGCGAAAGTCTTAAAACCAAAACCAATATAAAATCTTACACTTCAAACAAATCCCAAAATCAGATTCAAACCAACATCCAAAATAAAAATCAACTTTAAAACTTTATTACACTTCGGAACCATTTTAATGGCCCTTAAAACCAAAACTAGAAACTTCGAAACTAAACAACATCCAAATAAAAGATAGAACTTCATAAGCAATAAAATTAAAACTACAAAACTACACAGCAAGCGCTCTCACTCCAGCCCAACATGAAATGACTTATGCCCACTTGTACCTGTAGCTTTTCTTATTCTAGACAACTACTCACCAACAAGTAGGTCATAGTAGGGCCAAGTCCAAGACAAAGCCATGCACACAAAACAAACAGTCAGCAAAGCTGAGTACATAACTACTAAAGATTATGCAATAAGAACAACATGAATTAAATCATACACACATCTTACCTTTGGCAACTCTTCACCTGTGCATAGACTCAACAAATTAATTATTGTATTTAGACTTTGGATTCAGCATCGAACGAGTTTCCTTTCCTTTAAAATCGCCCTATTGGGCACCAACGTGAGAGCAACTCCAATAAGGTATTACCTATGTCACATAAAGTGACGGAATTCCAGCGCATTAAAAATATAAAAGAGTACAACGTCTTGTACTCCAATTAGAATTCATAGATCACTGCTCCATATGACTCCCCCCATTGTTCATACTCAAGGTATATATGTTCCAAGAGTTTTGATGCGAATCCTCTTACACTTTACGTGATTAACCGGTTTAACAATGTTATGACTCACATAAAACATCAGATAAGAACATGTATCAAATCAAGCAAGCCATATTAATTATCTTTGTTTTAAAGTGATTCCAAAGATAATCTCATGTGTGTCCTTTAATTAAACTGAACTTCCTTTACCACACATTAATTGTGAGTGGCTAACTTTTTACTTTCTCCTTGACCACACATTAAACTGTGAGTGGCAACTGTATAAAATAATTGCTCATTAACTTCTTTTAAATCATGTGAATAAAATTTCACAAACTACTTTTCTTGTTGATTAAATAATTAACCAACTTAAATAACTTCCTTCCTTCTTCAATAAGCTATTGGCCAATTTTAACTGATCATAACATTCCAATTTAAATCTTGTAAGATTTATATTACTAACAATATGGAATGTCAAAAATAATATAAAAACATACTTCCAAGAAAACTTGTTATGCACGTCAATTCATAATCCAAACAAGCATAAAAACATATCATAACATAAAGGATCATCCAAGCATGAATTATAATTCTTATGTTTGTCTTNTAAGAACAACATGAATTAAATCATACACACATCTTACCTTTGGCAACTCTTCACCTGTGCATAGACTCAACAAATTAATTATTGTATTTAGACTTTGGATTCAGCATCGAACGAGTTTCCTTTCCTTTAAAATCGCCCTATTGGGCACCAACGTGAGAGCAACTCCAATAAGGTATTACCTATGTCACATAAAGTGACGGAATTCCAGCGCATTAAAAATATAAAAGAGTACAACGTCTTGTACTCCAATTAGAATTCATAGATCACTGCTCCATATGACTCCCCCCATTGTTCATACTCAAGGTATATATGTTCCAAGAGTTTTGATGCGAATCCTCTTACACTTTACGTGATTAACCGGTTTAACAATGTTATGACTCACATAAAACATCAGATAAGAACATGTATCAAATCAAGCAAGCCATATTAATTATCTTTGTTTTAAAGTGATTCCAAAGATAATCTCATGTGTGTCCTTTAATTAAACTGAACTTCCTTTACCACACATTAATTGTGAGTGGCTAACTTTTTACTTTCTCCTTGACCACACATTAAACTGTGAGTGGCAACTGTATAAAATAATTGCTCATTAACTTCTTTTAAATCATGTGAATAAAATTTCACAAACTACTTTTCTTGTTGATTAAATAATTAACCAACTTAAATAACTTCCTTCCTTCTTCAATAAGCTATTGGCCAATTTTAACTGATCATAACATTCCAATTTAAATCTTGTAAGATTTATATTACTAACAATATGGAATGTCAAAAATAATATAAAAACATACTTCCAAGAAAACTTGTTATGCACGTCAATTCATAATCCAAACAAGCATAAAAACATATCATAACATAAAGGATCATCCAAGCATGAATTATAATTCTTATGTTTGTCTTTAATACTTACGTACCTTGTGAAATAGTTGTGATCCGCCACAACTTCTAAAAGTTGACTAATTCAAAGTCTCCTACATAGAGAAAACCAAAACTAAATTAAAACCTTGTTGACTAAGTTCTACAACAACTCTAAACTAACTTTCTATATTGGAAACTTGTCCAAATCATTCCCTATATGGCCTCTATTCAATTCCATACTTTACTTTAATTTTTCCATTGCAAAATACTCGATTTTCGGAAATGTATTTATGCTTTATAAAACGTCAACATACATTTTATGTCACTTTAGAAAAGTAGACAACAATTTAAGATAATCAAAACTCCTTGAAAAACCTCAAAAACAATACAAATCAATCATACAATGTAATACTTAACTTATATGATTAATTCATGTACATACTTTAAAACCCTAATTATTCACTTTACAAAATCTGGACAAGCATTTAAACATACTTAAAATCACTTTTAAACTTTATGAAACATACTAAAAGTCATATGTAACATTATAGAATTAACATGTGATCATACTAGCATAATATAAACACTTAAAACTTATTATAACTTGCTTTTATAAAAATTTTCAGATTTATTAATTAACTTTAAACTCATGAAAAACTCATAAAAACATCATAAATTCATCATAAAACTCTTTTACAATCTACTAACATCATTATGAAACAAATCTATGCTTTAGAATAATTTTTCCTAAGCCAAAACATGTTCATAATATTTATTCTTTTCATGATTTCAAAATTTGGACAGCAATTTATTTTATGTTTAAAGCCTTTAAAAATCAATCTAAACTTCATAAAATCACCCAACAACAATTCATGATCATAATATTGAAGTTCAAATCATTAAAACTCATAAAAATCAAGAATTTCATTACTTTATAAACCCTAATCTAAGATTTCATAAACAACAGATCAATTAATGCTTTAAAACAAATCATTACTTCATAAAACAGGATTGAAACTTATAAAAACATGATTAATCATAAACATAAACATGAATTTGCAAAATTAAATCAAATAGAAAGAGAAGAATTTTTTTATATAAGTTCGAAAATATACCAAACGAAGGGGAGGAGGGTGGCCGACGAGCGGCGGCAGGCGCAACGGAGCTCCAGTGAGTGGACGTCGGCTCCATCGGTTCCCGGAAAGCAAACAACAACGAAGGTTTTTTTTTCTTCGCCCAAAAACCTAAAACAAAAAAAAGTTGTTTTTTTTTCGGACTCCCTTTCTCTCTCTTTTTTTCCTCTCTTTCTCTCTCTAAAATTTTGGAATCCTAAATCAGCAATTTGCAAAGTAAAATCTAAAAATTGGGTTTTAAGGGGTATTTATAAGCCCCAAAGTAGGATTTGGTGAAAGCCCATAATTATCATAAATAGTGGAAATTAATTTTAGGCCATTGCCTTAAAATAAATTAGGAAGCTCTTAAAAATTCTATTTTTAGAAACCTTTCAAAATATTTTATAAAACATAAAATATTATTTATAAGCACAAAGAATTATTTTAATTAAAATCTATTTAAATTCTTTTGCTTAATATTCTTATTGAATACAACTTCTCAATAAAAATATTAAAATCATGCGTATAAAATACAAAATTAATCCTTTAAAATACGTGAAAATATGGGGTATTACATCACTTTCCTAAATCGGCGTATTATTCTGGTGGAGCAGCAAAACACTTAAATCAAAACCTCTTAAAGGCTTTAGGTGAAGCTGTTGGTGCTGAAGATGTAGGTCTAAAAGGGAAAAAGGTTGCTACTTTAGATCTGAAGGGGAAGAACATTCCTAGGGTTTTACAACCTTCTGGAAATATACTCGCTGTGAGAAAGTCCTCCAACAAGAGGACAAGGCGGGGGGGGGGGTGTCAAGTTGTGTCCTTTAGAAGATGAGTCCCCCAAAAGTGGAGGCACAACTTCTGAAATGGCTCTCGCTGTTGAGCCTTTAGATAAGCCCCCATTGCCTCTTTTCCCCTAAATCTGAAGTTTGGTGAGTCTTGTGTTCTCGCTCTTCCTACAGTTCATGGGTCCTCTTATAGTCATGAGAATAAGGGAGAACCAAAGAGGATTCGTAGGGGTGATATGCTGTGCAAATGATTATAGTTTGTATGAATGTTTCAAACCCTTCTTCTCTATCTGGTTACTATGCTTTTGTATTTGATTGTGGTTTGTATGAATCTTTCTAACCCTTCACCTCTATTTGGTTACTATGCTTTTGTATTTAATTTTTGAATTGTGAGTATGCTGTTTTTGTTTACGGTCAATTGTTAGTATGATGTGTTTGTTCTGAACATTACACATTTAACTTCATATTAAGAGTCCTTATGATTCTGACTAATGGTTTTTAATTGATGTTGGCTGCTGAAAATTGTTGTTTGTTGTTGGGGAGTCAGTTGACGAATGATGTATACCCTCTGTTTTTCCTATGTGCACCCCAATGATAACTTTGAGGGGCATTTTTAAATGCACAACTACTATGGTGCTTAATGGTTGTCCCTTTGGTTTGCATTGGTTGTTGAATGAGTTCCCTTTGCTTTGCGTTGAATCCCATGTGTTGTTGTTCCTTGCATTGCCCAGTCCATATGAGGAAGGGACTCATGTGAAAGTCAGTCATCATAATTGATGCTCCTGTGCTTGTTTTTAACATCACAATCGAGTTGTATCAATGTGTGTTCTGATTTAATAATCATAGTCGAGTTGTTTCTGATGTATTATGTTGTACAATTCCTGTTTGCTAAATTTGATTGTTATCCCATGTCTTAAACATACACTAAATTCATTCACAGATAAAAGTCAACAGCTAAAAGTAATTGTTACATACATGTACAAATTAACTACCTTCCTTTTTTTTTGTCAAAACATACATATACCACTCATTACATAAGATAAATACCTTTTCAAAAAAATTTGGTCAAAATACAAATAAGTTTACTCAAAATACACATAACCTGATAGCTTCATGAATTCTATTGAAGATGTTGAGGTTATACGTAGCTGTCAATGCTTTTCAAGTTTGCCTGTTTTCTATTTAATCTGCATCAGCCTAATGACCAATATCAACCTGTTGTTGTCTTTCTCTAGTAGTCTCCCTAAACCTCTCATTCAAATACTGAACTGCTTTATCAATAGTCTTTTGGTCTACACTCAAATTTTCTAGTAAATTACCCAACTCATTCAATCCTCTGTTATCCATGTGATCAATCTTGTAGTTGTTTCCCCCTTTATATTTCAAAATATCAATCATTCATGACTGTAAGGTAAGCCAAGTCTACTTATTCACCAATGGATCAAAGTTTTCGTATGCATGGTCTACATGTTGTATGAGTTCCTCAATTGTTGTTGGGAAATGTTGATATTGAATTGACTGAATTGAGGTGAATAAACCTAAGTTTAGCACATTTAGATCAGGTGACTGTGGTGGTTGAAAAACCATGTTGATATTCCACCCATCTCCTTTAGTTGCTTGTAACCATTCTTCATCATTTGGTATTTGATGTGGCCTTGCATTGTCCCATTGAATATAAACTTCCTTTCCAAGTATATGTTTTGGCGGATCAACATTTTTTTGACAACTTCCCTTGTGACATTCTGAACTGCTTTTATTTCCCAAGTTCCAACAACCCTATTTTTATTGTTCTTCTTAGCTTGTTTGTGATAGATAAATGGCCATATACCATACTTGCCGTTATGGATCATTCTACCATACTCATCAAACAATGGCCTTCCTATAACTGCCATGAACATTGCTTTAAATTTAAACCTTCTTAACACCTCACATTTTTATGGCCCATCTTCCTTTGGCAGCAAATAGAACTTCTTATTTATGGGTTCAAATAGAACCACTTCTCATCTGTGTGTAGAGTAAGATTCATATCATTAAATGTGGCTTTTTGAGAAGGTGTTCCAGGAATAGTGTGGGAGAACACCCATTTCATCCTTTCAATTTTGTGATCTGGTGTCAGCTTAGGGTGATTTGTGCTTGTGTAACTTCTGAGTCTGCCCGTTTTCTCAGCCTGTGCACATAGACATGGTATACATCCAAATGTTTTGCAAATGATCTTGTTATTCTGTGTTGTAATGGCACTGACTGTAGGATTTCATCACTTAAATCCTTTGGTTTTCTTCCAACTCTCCCTAACCTTTTAGTTTTGACATTAACCAACTTTCCTTTATGTCTTTGTTCCTTTATATATGTGTAAATTCTGCTTATGGTATACTTATGAACCCCCACTTCCCTTGCAAGTTGTGCTTGACTTCCATATGGAAGATTGTCTTGTGTTTCCATAACTAGTAGGTTATACTTATGAACCCCCACTTCCCTTGCAAGTTGTGCTTGACTTCCATATGGAAGATTGTTTTGTGTTTCCATAACTAGTAGGTTATCCACAATTTTCCTTCTTTTTTCAAGGCTTAAGTGTGGTTTGTACCTTCTTACATACTATCTGATTAGTTTCTTCCCTTGATGAGTGTTATTGTTGTTGTTCTTCTTCAAATAGTATTTGATCTATTGAGAATCATCATCTGGAAAGTGTGCATTGTTGGACACATGTAACTTTTTTTTCCTTTTGTTGTGATGTGTTCAGCAAGCTGTGTATGGGTGGTTGTTGCAGTTCGTAGGGGCTGCAAATTTTTGCGAGTACAAAATTGTAAAGCCTAACAATGACAACTGTGAAGATGATTAGCTAAAGAACATGAATGTTGCAGGAGAAGATGAAGAACAATTGTTGACTTAGGGTTTTAGGGAATTTTTTGGTTTATTGTTGTAGCTGTAATAATTTCTCTTCTCCTATGCTTCTATTTGGGTGAGCAGCATTTATGAAGAACAATTAATGGGTATATGTATATATAGGGTAGTAAATTTGTGGACAATAGCGTTTGAAATTCCATCAACTTTAGAGGGAAAATCAAATTGAAAAACCAAAAAAATATTTGGTGGGAAATTGAATCTCTCTAAAAAATTTCACTTCAAAAGGGCATGTGGTCACTTATATTTTGTCACACTTAATCTGATTTTTTCTCTCTCCTCACCTATTAATCACATGCCCCCTAAATATTTTTAAACATACTTAAGAAAATTTGTCTAGGAAAACGTGCAACCTCAAGTGTTGCAAATAAATCATAATGAAAGTAGTAAAACTTTATTACAACTCGGAACCGCGTTAACGGCCCTTTAAAATCAAATAAAGTTTAAACTTCAAAAATCTCAAAATCAACGATAAAAGTAACTAACAAGCCCACACAAGCAAAGAAAACTACAATGCAAGCGCTCTTCACTCAATCCCAGTATGATTAACTATGCCCACCTGTACCTGTAGCTTTCTCTTCATTCTAGACAACTACTTGCCATCGAAATGGGTCGTCGTAGGACCAAGTCAAAGACAAAACCATGCACATAAACACACACAATCAGCAAAGTTGAGTACATATATACTGGAGACTATGCAAAACAAGATTGACAATGAAATAAAAGAATAAATAACACATACTTCTTACCATTGTCACCACTACATACATGTATATAGACTCGTCACTTTAAAAATTATTTATGATTTTTAAATCTTTGGATTTCGCATTGAACGGGTTTTCCTTTCCTTAAGAATCGCCCTAATGGGCACCAACTTAGGAGAAACTTTAAGAAGGTATTTTCACATGAAGCGACGGAATTCTAGCTCATTAAAAAATTTGAAAGAGTAGAACGTCTTGTACCCTGATTAGAAGTTACAGTAACAATACCCATAACTCCACTCATTTTTCATAATCAAGGTATATCCTTTCCAAGAGTTTTGGTGCGAATCCTCTTTCAATTTACATGATTAACAGGTTTAACAATTGTTATGATTCACACAAAATCACATAAGAACATACATGGCATCAAGCAACACACCATATTAATTATCTTGATTATAATGTAATTCTAAGATTAATTTTGTGTGTCCTTTATTTACTTAAATTTTCTTTTACTACACATTAATGGTGAGTGGCTAACTATTTTCTCATTGCTTCTATAAAACATGCGAATAAATATTCACTATCTACCTTTCTTGTTGATCAAGTAATTAATCAACTAAACTATTTTTCTTATTTTTTATTGACTACTAATCAAAACTTTCAAAATAATTAACATTCAACTTCAATGATGTAATTATAATGTTATTAAAAAGGAATGTCATCTTGATAAACAAAGCATACTTTTCATACAATTATGTCCACATAACTTCTCATGCAAGTCATCTCAAGTCAACGAATGTAGTACCTCGTATTTTCATGTATTTTAAGAAGTTAGTTTCGTATTTTATGTGTATTTTTTAGTATTTTTTATTGAGAATTTAGGTTCAATAATCATATTAATTAAAATAATTATTTTATGTTTTCTAAAGTTTATAAAGCATATATCATGCCAATTTGAGTTTTAAATTTTAAAAAGTTTCTAAAAATAGAATTTTTAAAGTTTCCTAAATTGTTTTAAAACAAGGGCACAAAATTAATTTCAAACATTAAATGTATTTATGTAATTGCACCAAAACCTACTTTGGGCCTATAAATACCCCTTAAATCAAAAATTTTTAGATTCATTTTGCATATTATGATTTAGGATTCAATAAAAGAGAGAGAGATTTCCGAAAAAAAATTTTCTTCGCTTCCTCCCCTTCATCCCTCGTCCTCCCCTTCGTTCGCCCCTCTTCTCGTCGCTGCCTCTCCGGGCGCGCCGCCTTGCTCACCGGCAACCACCCCTGGGCACCCCTTTCTCCTCCTATTTGTTTAGGTATATTTCTAACTTAAAAAAAAAAAAAAAAAAACTTCTCTCCTCTTTTCTTTTTAATTCAATTATGTACATATTTATGTTTGTAATTATGTTTACTCATGTTTTTATGATTTTAATCATGGGGTTATAAAGTTATTATTTTGTTTATAGTATGATTTTATATAGTTGTTCATGAAATTTTAAACTACGATTTATGAAATTATGAAAATTTGTAGTTTTATGTTTTTAATGATCTAAACTTTTATATTATGATCATAAATTGTTGTAGTATGAATCTGTGATGATTTTATAAAGTTTAGATTTGTTTTTAAGGGTTTTAAAGTTATTTAATATTGCTATCAAAATTTTAAAATCATGAAAACATAGAGTAAAAATATTATGAACATGTTTTACTTCATGATAAATAATCTTAAAGCATAACATAGATGTATGATGATGATATTAGATTGTAAAAGAGTTTAATGCTTGATATATGATGTTTTTATGAGTTTTGAAGGAGTTTTGAATAAATAAATAAATAAAGCCGTAAATTTTTATTAACACGTGTTTATGCCCAATAAAAATAGTAACACGTGAAATAATTAGTTATAATTATTTTTAATGCATCAAAATATTTTATGATGATCTTACGACATGACTATAGTGCTTTATGATCAAAATATGATATTTAGAAGAGTTTTGAAGTATTTTTAAGCAATTTTATAAAGCTGCCATTTTTTAAAAAATTACCGAAAATCAAGTGTTTTGCAAAAGAAAAATTAAAATAAAGTATGGAATTGAATAGAGACCATATAAGGAACGTTTTAGACAAGTTTGCAACATAAAAAGTTAGTTTAGAGTTTATGTAGAAGTTAGTCAACAAGGTTTTAATTTAGTTTCGACTTTTTCTATGTAGGAGAATTCGAATTAGTTGACTTTTAGAAGTTGTGGCGGTTCACCGCTAATATACAATGTACGTAAGTACTAAAGGCTAAATTAAATGTATATTCCATGCTTGGTTGTTGATCTTAAATGTTATGAATGTGAATATGAATTGTGGTTTGGTTGACTTGCATGAGAAATATGCTAGTATGAAAGTATGATTCATATATTTAATTGACATTCCACATTTATAACATCATTAATTTATCATGAGTAATTGAAATAATAAAGTTATTTCTAAACTTGGCCAATAGTTAAGAAGAAAAGGAAGTTAGTTGAATTAATTAGTTACTTAATCAACAAGAAAGGTAGTTAGTGAATTTTTATTCACATGTTTAATAAAAGTTTAATGAGCAAATATTTATATATCCACTCACAGTTTAATGTGTGGTCAAGAAAGATAAATAGTTAGCTAGTCAAAGTTAATGTGTGGTAAAGGAAGTTTAGTTTAATTAAAGGAAACACAATTATCTTTAGAATCACTTTAAATCCAAGATAATTAATATGATTTGTTTATTTCTATATATACATGCTTCTATGTGATGTTATGCGTGAGTCACAATATTGTTAAACATGTTAATCACGTAAAGTGAAAGAGGATTCGCACCAAAACTCTTGGAGTGTATATACCTTGAATATGAACAATGAGGGGAGTTATATGGAACAGTGATCTATGACTTCTAATTGGAGTACAAGACGTTGTACTCTTTTATATTTTTAATGCGTTGGAATTCCGTAACTATATGTGTAATACCCCACATTTTCACGTATTTTATGAAAGTATTCATGTACTTTATTCGTATAATTTTAATATTTTTATTGAAAAAAAAATATGTCAATGGGCATATTAAATAAAAGAAATTAATAATAATAAAATAAATAATAAGTTTTGATTAAATGTAATTATTTATTTTCTTAAATAATATTTGTATGTTTAAAAATATTTTTAAAAGGCTTCTAAAATTAGAATT
This sequence comes from Suaeda aralocaspica, assembly GCA_016808085.1. Lineage (NCBI taxonomy): Eukaryota > Viridiplantae > Streptophyta > Magnoliopsida > Caryophyllales > Amaranthaceae > Suaeda > Suaeda aralocaspica. The sequence goes on from PYUH01000535.1 coordinate 141,109, forward strand.
TCCAAAGGTTTCCTAATTTATTTTGAGGCAAGGGCCTAAAGATAATTTCCACTTGTTAGGATTAGTATGGGCTTTTCCAAATCCTACTTTGGGGCCTATAAATACCCCTTAAAACTCAAAATTTCAGATTTTCTTGCTCATACTAGTCATTAGGATTTCAAAAATTTAGAGAGAAGAGAGAGAAAAAAAGGGTTTGTGATTTCCGAAAAAAAAAACTGCTACAGTTCTGAAATCGGGAAAAAAAATTTCTTTGGGTGTTCTTGGGATCCGTGCCCAGTCGAACCCCAGTCGGACCACCGTCGGACGCCACTGCCACCGTTGCTGCCACCGCCGGCTGCCACCTCCTCCCCTTCGGTATATATTTCGAACTTCTATAAAAAAGAAAATTTTCTCCTTCTTTCTTTTTGATTCAATCTTGCAAATTCATGTTTATACATATGTTTAATCATGTTTTTATGAGTTTTGATCATGCTTTAGTAAAGTATGATTTGTTTTAAGGCATGAATTAAAATTGTTATTCATGAAATTTTAGATTAGGGTTTATAAATTATGCAAGTAATGAATTTTCATGGGTTTTAAGATTTAAACTTCAATATTATGATCATGAATTACTGTTGTATGAATTTATGATGATTTTATGAAGTTTAGATTGATTTTTAAAGGCTTTGAAAATAAAATAAATTGCTGTCCAAAATTTATAATCATGAAATTTAATTGAATAAATATTTTTGATCGTGTTTTGGGTTATGAAAAATTGTTCTAAAGTGTAGATCGGTTTCATAATTATGTTAGTTGATTGTAGAAGAGTTTTAGCATGAAATTTTGATGTTTTAATAAGTTTTTCATGACTTTAAAGTTAGTAAATAAATCTGAAATTTTTATAAAAACAAGTTAAAGTAAGTTTTAAGTGTTCATATTATGCTAGTATGATCACATATGAATTCTATGATGTTACTTATAATTTTTAGTATTTTTTATGAAGTTTACAAGTGCTTTTTTAAGCATCTTTAACATGCTGTCCAAAATTTATAAAGTGAATAATTAGGCTTTTAAAGTATGTAATTAGCATAAATTGTTCATATAAATTAAGTAATACATTGTATGAAAGATTTATGTGGATTTTGAAGCTTTTCAAGGAGTTTTGGTAATTTTATATTGCTGTCTAGTTTTCTAAAGTAAGGTTTTGTAAAGCATAAATAAGTCCCGAAAACTAAGTAATGTTAAAATAGAAAAGTTAAAGTGTAGTATGGAATTGAATAGAGATCAATAAGGAAGTTTTGGACAAAGTTTCCAATATGGAAGTTAGTTATAGTTTTTGTAGAATTTAGTCAATAAGGTTTTAATTTAGTTTCGGTTTTTCCCTATGTAGGAGACTTTGAACTAGTCCACTTCTAAAAGTTGTGGCGGAGCACCGTTACTTTACAGGGTACGTAAGTACTAAAGACAAACACAGGATTTAGAATGCATGCTTGAACAATTCTTGATTACATGAAATCCTGTATGCTTGTTTTGAATCATGAATTTATGTGCATGATAAGTTTATTAGAAGCATGTTCTTAAAGTATGATGACATTTCATGTTAAATAGAAAGTTAAATTTGTATAAGCTTGAATTGGAATGTTATGATCAGTTTAATTTGGCCAATAGTTTATTGATCAAGAAAGGTAGTTGTGAATTTTTATTCACATGATTAAAAGAACTTATGAGCAATTATTTTAGACATGATGCCACTCACAGTTTAATGTATGGTCAAGAAGAAAGTAAGTAATTGGCCACTTGCAGTTAATGTGTGGTAAAGGAAGTTCAGTTTAATTAAAGGACACACAAAAAGATTAATTGTGAATCACCTTAAGTTGGAGATAATTAAATTGGCTTACTTGATTGGATGTTCTTTGATTTCTAAAGACTTTTAGTATTAGTTTTGGTTTTGGGTTTTTGAGGGCCATTAATATGGTTCCGAAGT
>PYUH01000535.1:150571-195505 GCA_016808085.1 Suaeda aralocaspica
GCAGCAACAACAACAATAGTAACAGCAACAACAACAACAATAGCAACAACATCAACAACAACAACATCAACTGCAACAACAACAACAATATCTTCATCAACAACAACAACAACAGCAACAGCAACAACAATAGCAACAGTAGTAGCAACAACAACAACAACAACAACAGCAATACCAACAGTAGTAGCAACTACAACAGCAACAACAATGACAACACCAACATTAACAACAACAGCAACAGCATTAGTAACACCAACAGCAACAGCAACAACAGCAGCAACAACAACAACAGCAACAGCAACAACAACAGCAACAACAGTAACAACAACAACAACAACAACAACAACAACAGCAACAACAACAGGAACAACTACACCAACAGCAACTGCAACAGCAACGGCAAAAACAACGCCAACAGCAACAACAACAAGAACAACTACAACAACAACAGCAACAACCACAACCACAACAAGAGCAACAACAACAACAACAACAACAACATCAACAACAATAATAATAGCAAGGTTTTTGAGGTAAGGCACGAAAATTGAGAGAGGTTTATAAGGAGAGAGAAAGTCGTGATAGGAGAGTGTGTGTGTGTGAGAGAGAATGAGAAGTTGAAGTGTGTTGGAGTTGATGTTTGAAGGTCGAAGGAGGGGATTTTTTGTAGGACATGAAGTCACATAATCAAGCGCTAGAGCGCCCCACCTGCGCTTGGGTGCTGGCTGTGCGCATGGGCACTGCGCCTGCTTTGTGGTGCTCGAGCTCCTAATTTCTTGATTTTCACACGATGAATCTCCGAACCTTCCTTTTTTCGTGTATTCATTTCCATAAACTGAAATATTTTGATATATTAAGAAATCATACGAAATTCACATCCATTAATCGATTTATTCACTTCCATAACCTAGAGTTTCCATCAACTGAACAAACCTTTTTAGATAGTTCGTCGAATCCGGTCACATTCATATTCTGAAATTAATTTCTTTTATATTCATAAATGAAATTATAATTGCGAATTAAAATAAAATGAGAAATTGAAAAATAAAACAGAAATAAATGAAAAGAAGAAATTAAAATGAAAATTATGATATTAATTTAAGTGTGTTTCAACTATCACAACTCATCATCGGTTAACCCCTTCCGACAGTGCGTTTATTTATTTAGTTATTTTCAAGCGATCAGCTTTAAGAAATTGGACATGTTTGCGACGGTGGTACACGATAATCATAAGTTGTTGGGTAGGACCTAATGTAAGTGTCTACACCCTCTAAAACTGTTGGATTGGGTTCTCCGTGGTACGTAGGTAGCTTGCTCTGAGCAATCTTCTTGAAATGTTCCCCAGCGGAGTCGCCTCCATTACCATTTTCTCAAGCTGCTAACTATTGAGCTACAATAGCCAATTACCTCACTACCCCAAAAACCTTGTTAAACTCTTTCCGCCATCCCTCTAAAACAGTTGGATTGGTTTCTCCTTGGTAAGTAGGCGGCTTACTTTGAGTAATTTTCTTGAAAAGTTCCCGAACGGAGTCACCTCCATTACCATTTCCTCTAGCAGCCAACTGTTCAGCTACAGTAGCTAATTGCCTCCCTACATCATTCAGCTGATTGTTGTTACGCTTAGCCATTTTATTTCTCCTGTAGAGGAAAAAACCTTTTTATCAAACTACGCCTAACTCTAAGTTAGAACAATACAAAACTTATAATATAACAAGAATGCACCTTTTTAATTCGTCCCACAAAGGATACTTCAACTCTTTTTTTTCTCTCTTTTTATTTTTTGAAATCCTAATGCACAAATCCTAATGCTACTAGTAAGGGCCAGTAAGGATCGTATCCCACGAGATAAAAGTTTTTACACTAAGGCGGTCTAAAGAATAAGTTTAAGTCAGATTTTCTTTAGGAAGCAAGATTGTCACTAACGTTGATTCTTTCAAACTTCTAAATACTTTTCATGTAAAGCTCTTTTTGTCACTAAGAGAAAATGTTGGTTTGCTGGATGTTTCCATGACTTTGAATCTTCCAAAGTTTATTGCAGGTGGGTGGATAACCATAACTGATGGTTTATTTACGGTAAATGTCCATATATAGCCATTATCCTACCGAAATTTTTGCTCCAAATTCTTGCATTTTGCAGGTCTAGTTCAGTCAATCATGCCATGGAGTTGGAGGACGTACGACAGGTGTCCTCCAAGAGGTATACATGGGCTCTTGGGGAGTGGCAGCCTAGCATACTAGCCTTCGACCAGGCTCAACACATTTCTCGGTATCCCCTGTTTGGCCATGTGACTAGCTGACTTCTTTCATTTTCTTGCCTTTTCTTTCATCTTTCTTTCATTTCAGTCTTTTCATTCTCTCTTTTCCAAGACAACCATAATATGAGGGGATTTTGCTTGAGTACTCTATTCTTGGAGGGGCTTGCCTTACTCTGTGGGCAACATGATCTCGTTCTTCTCCGAATGCTCTCGGGATGCAGGTTTGATGACTTTATTCGGGGCCTTAAAGCCCTCAAGAGTGTAAAGAGCTATCGCGTGTTTGTTTTTTTTTCCTTCTAGAGTGGTAGTGGGACACAACTTCCTTCGATTCGTTGCTTTCATGTGAATCCTTACTAAAAAGAAGAAATTGAGTGTTTCTTTTGAATCAACTTCACACTGCAGTGAAAAAAATGGTCATCGTCATTAATAATGTTGACCTTGATATGGTTACTTAGTAGCTTAACCTTTTGTCCTCTGGTCCTAGACGCTTCTTCTTATTCGGGCCCTTGGCATTTATTGGTACTACATCAAGGGAAGGGGTTCGTGACGTATTCTAATCTTGGCAGCAGCTCGTCTACTAGTTATCCCGAGTCTGATGAGGTCGTTGGGAATTCTCAATCTGATCGAGATTGTCATTTCTTTCAACAGTTGACTTCGGAGTCAATACATTCGTCGTCACTTGAAGGAGGAACCAGTGATACCTTGAATCGTTCCGAGATGTACCGTCGCTCGGTTTTACTCCTACTGATGTTCTGTTGACAAGCCATGACCCTGAAACCTAGGAATCTAGCTTCTCGTTTTGTGTATGCATGCCTAAATGTACATATTTATGTAAATAGACATGACTTTGTATATATTTCAACTTAGTTTTGTACATATTTGACTCGGTTTTCTTATTATTTGACTCACTTGACTGCTTGAGTTTGACTTTCGACTTTTACTCGACTCAAGGGAGGGTACCGACTTTCCCCCCCCGAAAAATAAAATAAAAATAATAATAAGAAAAATTACTCTGACTTGAAACAAGTGTAGTGGGCACTAAAATCGAGGAAGGCGCTCACCAATATCGAGGCAAAATGCGTAAGTCCAAAAAAGAAAACAAAATGGGGAGGCCTGCGCCTAGGTGCTCGTCCACTACTGTGGCGCTAGTCTCTTTTTATTTATGGCAACTTTAAAACGACATATACCCCCTCCTTCGTCCTTATCCATCTTCATTCGAACCAATTGTGACAATCTGTTCATAGTTTTTGTTCGAAGATTTCAATACTTTAGTGTGTTCTTGTAACCATGGCTAGAAGTTTTGAAGTTGCTTGTGACTAGTGGCTTTCACTGCTCAAACCGGAGGAGAAAGGTCTGCTGAAGGACTATAAGCTTGCTTCGCTAATCACTTTGAGGTATGCTCAACTCGATATTAATCTCATATATGCTGTTGTTGGATTTTGGAACACAAACACCCATAGCTTCATATTTCACGAAAGGGAGGTTACCCCATTACCTAAAGAATTAGGTGGTATAGCGAGATTATCCTGTGATGGGTTGTCATGTCTTCCAAACACCAAAGACTACTTGTTTCCCATATTTGATCGTTATTTTTGAATCTTGATGCATATGTTGCGGAAAAGGTAGTTCATGGTAGGAAAGTATACTTGGTAGCATTGATTGATTACTTTAGGACTGCTGAATTAGCCCAAAAGAGGTATAAGTGGCGAGCCTTGTTGATTTGTGTGTTTGCAACATTTCTCTTTGTGAATGGTGAACCCTCAGTTGGTTATGCTACGTTGATAACCATTGTCGAGCAATTCGAAGAAGGGAGAACTCCTATGCCTCTATACATGGGGCAGCTATTTCTGACCATTGATCGCCTGAAGAGGGATTCTCAAGCCCCCTTGACTGACTGTCCTCTACTTCTTCAGGTATACAATTAAATGCCATGATGTAAATGTTTATGAGTTATTTGCACTTGAATTGGTAGCAATAAATAGTTCATTTAATGCTGAACCGTACGAAAAATAGAATGATGATTATTTCATTGAATAACTTATTTCAAACAATGAATTGGTCATAAAACATTTGAAACATTTTTCACTCAAAACATTCCCTTGTGCTAATAACTTCTGGTGTGGCTCATGGATCGCTTGAGTTTTATGGAGCCTCCAGCAAATATCCCTACATATACTCTTAGGAACTTATATGGACGACCCTAGCGGTATCGTCATTCTACCATGCACAAGTGGCTGTTGAAACTTGCTGAGTGAAAGATCAACATTCGCTGGAAGGATTTGTGGTGGAAGATTAGGACCATGGTCTATTCGGATGGAACTACCTACATTCACATGGCTGGCTTGAGTGCATTGACTTTCGATTTCCCTTCTAGAGTAATGAGGCAATACAGTATTCAACTAATAATCCCAGATCACAATACTGTGAGGCCTGAAGTGAAGCCTGTGCTGTTGGGTATTGCCAAGAATTGGGAGAACGGTTGGGTCAAGTGGACGAAGATTGTTGTGACTCCACTACAAGAATACTATTAAAAGGTAACTAAGCATTACTTAATTTGGATGCATGCAGATTCTATGTCCATTAGAGGCTTGTAAGGCGGAAAGGAGAGATCATTGGTATGCTATGGACAAAGTCCAGGAGAAGCCCAAGATCACATCTGTTAAGGATAGACTAGGTCCTTAGAAGGTGCCTGTTTGATAAGGGCTTGAGAAACTACCTCCCTTGAAGATTGATGCTGCCGCTAAAAGGAAGAGATTTTAAGAGGAACAAGATGCAAAAGGTAAGGGGAAGGTTGTTGAGGCCCTAAGAAAGAAGCAATGGGTGCCTAAGATGTCTATGAAAGTAGGATAATCTTCTAAGACTACGGAGGACAAGGAGAGGGAACCTAGACCTAAGTTGGAAGATTGCTTTGTTGTTTCACCAACTCATCATTATTATTACTTTAATAAATGAGGCATGCGTGCCATGTTTTAATTTTATTCATGTAAACATTTATATTGTGTTTGAATAATTATGTTAACAAATAAATCATTTATTTCACTTCATGGCAAAAGATACAACATTTAAATAATGTTCATTAAAATAATAAATCTTTAGTTTTTTGAAGATAAACATAGGTCATCTTCATTTCAATAGGAAGTTAAAGTACTGTAAAGGAGAGAGGGGTTTTTATTTTTAAATGGGCCGAACCCCAGGTATAGGTTGCCTACATATCCTTGCGGAATCAGGCCAAACGTAGTTCCAGTAACTCTATGAGCATTGTTTAGACATAATATCTCTTCAATTGATCCAAGTTGGTGAGGTTGTAAATGTTGTCCCCATTTATGCCAATTAGTTCAACTGCACCTCCTCGGAGTATTTTCTTGACAATATAGGGTCCGGCCTAGTTCGGGCGAAATTTCCCTCGAGGATCCGTGACTGTTTTTTTGTAATGCTTTGTGAACAAAATCACCTTCCTTGATTCCTTTTCCTTTGACATGTTTGTTGAAATGTCTCTCGATCCTCTTTTGATGGACTTGTACATAAATTAGGCCTTCCAAACGTTTCTCATCTAGGAGGACCAAAGCATCATACTGCTCTCGTGCCCATTTAACTTCAGAAAGTTCACTTTCCAATACTATCCTTATTGAGGGAATTTCGAGCTCAATAGGTTTTACGGCTTCCATCCCATAAACCAAAGAGAAAGGTGTTGCTCCTACATGTAGAAGTTCTAATGAATGTTGTATACCCCATAAGGCGTAGGGTGACTTAAGTGGACAATCTCTCTAGGTTTCAATCATTTAAGAGAGAATTGCTTTGACATTTTTATTCGCTGCTTTAACCGCTCCATTGGTTTGAGGTCGATACGGAGACGATTTGTGTTGCTGGATTTTATACTTTATGAGAAGTTCCTCACATTCACTTCGAAAATGAGTTCCATTATTACTGATGATTTTATGCGGGACTCCGTCTCGGCAGATTATATTGGTTTCAATGAATTGTGCCACATGTTTGGACTGCAACGCATGATATGCGGCGGCCATGGAGATGATAGAGAGTGAAGTAGTGATGGAGTTATATGCTGAGCATGCGGGTACTTCTGACAATTATCGCAATGTATTAGATATCTATTGCAATCATCCTCCATTGTAGTCCAACAATACCCTTGTTTGATGATCTTAGAAGCCAACATTCGAGCGTGCAAGTGAGTTCCACATATGCCCGCATGTATTTGATCCATAGCCCATTGAGCCTCTTTGTTGTCTATACATCAGAGGTGTACGCCATTATAATGCCTTTTATATAGATCTCCTCCTCGAATGATGTATTGGGAGGCTAGGAGCCTTAGAGCTCGTTGTTCATTCTTCGACACATTAATAGGGTATTGTTAGTTTTCTAAATAGCTATTTATGTCACTGTACCAAGGCTCCTCATTTGCGAGGTCATTCACCTCATTGTCTTCTTCAACCACGCAAATATGAGCTGGTTCATTTCCTCTTTCAACCACCAAGGGCATTTATGTCAAAGAACATGGGATGCAGACCATCGATGCCAACTTAGCCAAGGCATCAGCGAACTAGTTGTCCTCCCTCTTCAGCTTAAAATCCGTTCAGTTCAGTTCAGGTCAGTTCAGTTCAACTCAGTTCAGTTTAGTTCAGTTCAGCTCTTCTCTTATTTTTCTATTCATTGATCCTTCATAAAAAACTTTTAGTTCAGTTCAGTTCAGTTCAACTTTTTTTAGCTAAAGTAAAAGGCCCTAAGTGTACTCGATTTCTTTGATTTGGGAGGCAATTTGCTCCAACTAGGCTTGATAAGGGCCTAGGCTTTGGCTTCTAACTTTCCATCTTCCAGAGATTTGGATGATGATTAGAGACGAATATCCATAATCCTTTAGCTTCTGGACTTTCAAAGCTACAATAGCCTCAAGCCCTATGATGCAGGCTTCGTATTCAGGGGCGTTGTTGGTCACATCAAAATCTAACTTTACTGATATGGGAGTATGTTCCTCTTTAGGTGAAACCGACAGGACACCGACCTGACACCCTTGTATATTGGAGGCACCATCAGTGTATAGAGGCCAGCTTTCTTCCTCAGTCATCTTCAATTCTTCATCGGGAAACTCGTAATCCTCAGGTCGAGGTTCATCAAGAGAATCAGCCAAGAATTCGGAGTCTATACATCCTTTTATGGATTTTTGTGACATGAATTTCAGGGTAAATTCGGCCAACATGATTATCCATCTTGATATTCGCCCATTTACTGCAGGTTTAGCAAAGAGATATTTGAGTGGATCTCCTTTGCTTATTGTTTGAACGGTGTGAGTTAACAAGTAATGTCTGAATTTCTTGGTTGACCAGACCAACGCCAAGCATAGTTTTCGATGTTATAATACCTTTCTTCATATTGTAAGAATTTTTTTCTCAATTAGTAAATGGCATTTTCTTTCCCATCGATTTCTCGTGCTAGCATGGCTCTTGCAGCGGTTTTAGTAATGGTCAAGTAGAGTATCAAAGGATGTCCCGGAGTTGGCGGTGCCAGAACAGGCGGATTCGTGAGATACTCCTTGATTTTATCAATGCTTGTTGGCAGTCATCATGCCATTCTTTTGGAGCATCTTTTGTTAATTTCCTTAAGATAGGATCACATATCATAGTAAGCTTGGAAATGAATTTGCTTATGCACTGGAGCCTTCCCTAGACTCCCCGAATTTCTTTCTCGGTTATCAGTGGTTTTAAAGACATGATGGCCTTCATTTTTGTTGGATCGATTTCAATGCCTTTGGCACTAGCCACATGACCTAGAAGCTTTTCGGAGGTAACTCCAAAGGCACATTTTTGGGAATTGAGTCTCATGTTGAACCTTCGGAGTCTTTTGAAGAATTTTCTCAAGGCAAGGGTATGTTCACTCCTTTCCTCGGTTTTAACTATCATGTCATCCACGTAACCTTCCACTAACCTTTGTATCATGTCATGAAGAAGTGTAGTTGCAGAATGTTAGTATGTAGCACCAGCATTCTTTAAACCGAATGGCATGACTGTGTAGTAATATAACCCCCATGCAGTAGTGAAGGTCGTTTTGTCCATGCCCTTTTCATCCAACTTGATTTGATTATAGCCGACATAACCATCCATGAAAGAGAACAAAGTATGGTTGGTTGTATTATCAACAATCACAACAATGTGAGGCAGTGGGAAGTCATCTTATGGACTAGCCTTATTCATGTCCCGAAAGTCCACGCACATTCTTACTCTTCCATATTCTTGGGTACATGCACAATGTTAGCAACCCAATAAGCATATTGAACTACCTTGATGAACCCTGCCTTTACTTGCTTGATTACCTCTTCTCGGATTTTCAATTGGACTTCTGCTTTCATTCTTCTGAGCTTTTGCTTGACATGTTTCAACCCCTAGTTCAGAGGGATAGTGTGCTTAGCTATTTCCGGATCAATCCTTGCCATATCTTCATAGGACCATGCGATACATCATCGAATTATGTGAGCGTTTCTATGAGATCTACCCTTTTTTGAGGATTAAGTGTGAGACCAATTTGTAATTTCCTTGGAGTGTCATTGTCGGAAATGTTGATCTTTTCAGTTTCCTTAATTATTGGAGTTTTGCTTTCATGTGTCTCTACAGCCTTTATTATTCCATTATCATTTGGATCTTTAGTTTATGAAATAAAGCAATCATGTAAAGGGGAGAGGGAGTAAGGAGATGAAGACGAGGACTAAGCAAGAGAAGCTATATTATTGAACTCATTAAGCATGACATCAAAACTAGCCTTTGCTGTAGAATCTAAAGGAGAGACAGGCTCCATGACAAGCTTATTGATAACTAGGGAGTTCTTAGGACTAGACATCTTAGTTGTACTAGACCCAGACTCGGATTCGAACTCGCTTTCACACTCATTATATATTGAGCCCTCTCCTATGGTGAAGTCTATGATCTTCCTTCCGGTGTAGTAATCTTGACGGTTCTGCGCCATCCTCTAACCACTTGATTTGCAGGAGTGATGAGCTCGTTAGATCAAAGCCTCAGTGTTCATTGCCATGGTCAATTCTTGTTCGGTTGGTGGAGCACGTTCTAACCCAAAGAGAAGTCTAAGTCCTTGTACATCAAGATCATCTTGTTCGGATTTTCCTTCTTCACAAAGGGTTTAGAAAAATTAGCTAGTTTTTTCGAAAATGGCTTCACAACCCTAGATGCAACCTTGCAAACATCATCAAAAGTCCATTAAGGCTCTAATTCCACCTTTTCTCTTATTCATTAATCTAAGCCAGCAACATAACGAGCAACTTGATGATCCTCGTTTTCTTCTAGATCGCAGATGGTGATCAAATTGAGGAATTCAGATGTATATTCTTCAACTAATTTTCGATCTTGCCTTAAAGTATGCATCTTTATCAAGTTTCCTTGCTCGTGATCCTGAGGAACAAAACGTCTCCTCATCTCCTTCTTTAATTTCATCCAAGTGGCTACTCTGGACTTCCCATCCTTCTTCCTTTTCTTTTGCATACCTTCAAGCCACAAGCTAGCCAAGCCCGTCAATTTCAATTCTGCAATCTTGTATGATTTTCGATCATCATACTCTTTATATTTGAAAATTCGTTCAATCCTTCTTAGCCAATCCAAGAACTTTTCAAGATCCAAACTTCCACTGAATTCAGGAATATCCAGTTTAAGATTGCGATTATCATCCTTAGGCCTCTCCTTCTTTCTGCGCCTATTCATAGGTTCTTCATTACTTGAACTTGATGAGTATTGTTTCCTTGGTTTTTGAGCACTCCTTGAGCTTGCTTGCTCATCATCACTAGAATACGTCTCCCTTTTACTTGCACCCTTGGACTTGCTCGGTGATTTTAGTTTTTCGGCAAAATGTTTCATAGTGGCCTCAAACATAGCTTTTAATTCCTCAATGTCCTTGCGCAATTCCTCAGTAGTTATCTTAGGAGTATTTGCTTCATCAGCTGACATGATTACTTTTGTTTCAACAATTATACCAATAACCTTAAGGATTAATGTTCTCTCAGCAAGAGCACCAAAATTTGATGTGAACGTTGATAAAAGAAAATCGTCACTCACAATGGGATATTCTTATTTCGGTTTTCTCTAAAGCCTAGCACAAAGAAAATTGATCTAAGTCGAATAATTTTATGAATTAATTAAGGCAATGCACCCTCTATTCCTAAAATTATCCTCAAAAGAGTCTAAAGCCTAGGCACCAACTCTTTCAAGAAGTTCAAAATTTTCACACTCGAAAATTTCTTCGGTTTTTGCTTTGTTTTGTAGAAAACAAATAAAACTCAAACAATAATGTTTGTTGTATTCACTAATCTGAATTTTTACAAGTTAATGTTGAGATTATTTATAGTCATAATCATCAAAAAAATCCTAACTAAATTAAGCTAAATTCAAACGCATAACATTAGGTATTATTCACCCTAATCAGTGACTCATTAATGACTCACAAGATAAGAATGCCACATCATCACTGCATGTCATGCAACTTGCTAAAATATCCTAACAAACCATATCTAAACAAAAAAATATCCTAACAAATTTATTCTTACTTTGCTAATCAAGCTAATCAACAAATTACAGCCAGATTTCCACAGAAACATAATTCACCCAAATCCCCCAAAAATCGTCCAAATTGACGCAAGTCCTCTTCGTCCAAATTGCGCAATTTTTGCGGTTTTTCTTCAAATCTTCAAGAAACCTTTCAAGATTCAATCTTTTAATCAAGAAACCTTCAAGAAGTCATTATCCATGTGTATAAGGCTATAAATGATGATTAAGACACTTCAAGAATTAAAAGACTCAATGCCTAAAATGAGAAAACCCTATCAAGTGAAGTGGGAAAAACTCATAGGCAAAACCATCTTATTCCCCTAATTCTACCATTCTTTCCTTTGATTCAATGATAAAGTATTTTCGTGTGTCATCATACACACCCATGATGATGTCTTAGAAGATCACAAAAGCCTTGAATCTCCATAAGCCATTATTTCCCCCATACTTGTATCATCTTTAGAAGCCATTATCAAACCTTCGAAGTTATCATCTTGTTTCGTATCATTCTTTTTCTTTCTTTTTTTTTCAAAAACTCTCTTTTTTTTCTCTCTATTCTCTCAAAATTTTTGGAATCCTAAATCATAAAGTTTCCATTTAAATACGAAAATTTAAGGTTTTAAAGGGTATTTATAAGCGCCAAAGTAGGATTTGGTGCAATTACTTAAATACCCTGAATGTTTGAAATTACTTTTATGCCCTTGTTTTAAAACAATTTAGGAAACTCTAAAATTTCTATTTTTAGAAACTTTTCAAAATATTTAATAAAACATAAAATATTATTTATAAACATAAAATAATTAGTGGATTAAAATTTATTTAAATTTCCTTTGTTTAATATTCTTATTGAATCTAATTTCTCAATAGAAACATTAAAACATAGATATAAAATGCGAAAATAACTCCTTTAAGTATGTGAAAATATGGGGTATTACAGTCCTGTTCGAGTAAGGACTTGAATCTTATTGTCTTTGAGAGGTGACAAAGGCCTTAGGACCTCGGCGATGTCGTCGTCTTCTTCGTTGAGGGTGTGGTAATTAGGTTGTACCCCATTTCTGGCATAGACGTTTTCGTCGTCACTATCCCATATTCCGTTAATTTCTAGGAGAGATGGAGAGGTAATTTGTTGTGGAATAAATTTACCCACGGGAGTAATCAGGTCAAGTGGGTCAAAAGATAGTTCATCTTTTTTCGACCGCTTTTATGCAAAGTGCCATGTTGTCGATAAATTCACGGCATAGTATTTTTAAGTCTTCCCATTCTTGTCAATGAAACTCGTCAGGAATCATGTAGGTGGGTGGATATTGAGGAATAGGGCGAACCAAGGGAAGAGGTTCCACAATGAGCCAACGGTATTTGATACGTCTTTTACCAAGTGATGTGATTGTGTACCATTTCATTGATGTACTTATTCCAATATGTTTTGACCATTAAGCTCATGCCTAGACTTTTGAGATCAATTCTCTCCCAAATTTCCTACATAAGTTCTAATGGGAGTTCAATGAAGGGCCTTGGTGATTCAGTGCTTTTGGGTTCATTGAAATGCCATTTACATAATCAAAAATAGCATTTTGGGTTATTAATGGGCTCATCCCATCCTGTTTTCATTCTTTCTATTTTAACCCTTTTCCAACAGTCACATGCATATGGATCTTTAGAGGGAGGAAAGTCGTCGGAAGTCTTCTCTCCTTCTTCGAAGATCTTGGGAGTAGCAACATCTTTTTCTAAGGCATTAAGGGAGACAGTTCGTTCTGCGGAAGTGGTAAGAGTGATAGGATCGAAGTAGAAGTTTTCTTCCCCGATCATGAAAATGGAAAGATCGAGGATTGGTTTCAATGTTGAGCTTCTTTCCTCCGGGCGGAATGGAAAGCCTTCCATCTTCAACCATGTACCTTGGTGGTACTTGCAATATTTGTTGGCATCACATCGTAGTGACCTCTTTTCAGGAGTAGGGTTCGGAGTGGGCCCTACTGGACTTATCTTGCCTTCTGATTGGAGTCTCTCGAATGCTTGAGTATAGGTCATACCCAAGGGAGTGCATTCACGTTGCCGGTGAAAGGAGCTCTAGTTTCTTCGACGGCATTGATATTGTTGGAAGTAGATCACTAGTGGAAAAATCAAGATATGCTATACTTCATTTGCTTCGGTGGTTTTGGGGAATTAAAAAAACGGAGCAATTAGTCGTAGGCGCGAATTAAGAGCTGACTTATTACTCCGATCGTGAATTAACCAAAGCAAATAAGTTTATACTCCGGTTAATTTGTCATTTGCTCCGGTTGTAAGACCGGAGTCAAAAATGTCCTCGAGTTAAAATTTAAAAAAACATGGACATAACATATAACATGTTAAAACGACAACCCCAAAACAAATCCCACCACGCTCAATCCTTCTTTCTTCTTCTTCGTTCCACACAAATCCCCACCAAAAAACCTTTCGTCTTCTTCTTCTTTGTTCCAGAAAAATCCCCACCCTCTCTCACCGCCACCCCCACCTCCCCCTTTTCCTACCACCTTCTTCGACTCCTACCCAAAAACTCCGGCAGCGACAAAGCATTCCCAAAACCTAACTACTACCCCAAAATTTTTCCTCACAAATCCTTCGGCTACGTCGGTAACGACCCCTAAATATTCGTCGTTGACCGCACCTCCACTCTCCCAAATGTAAACCAAGGTTCGAATTTGTTTAGTTCGGATTTAGGGTTTCATTTACTCGAAATTTAGGTTTTCTGGGATTCACCTCAATAATTCCTTCTTGTTCCTTCAATTCGTCCGTTTTTGTGGGTTTTGCTTTTTGGATTTCAATTTTTCAGCTTGGAAAGTTAATTATAATCATTTATAATTTTGGATTTGTTTATTCCTTCAATTCATCCTTCAATTTTTCAGCTTGCTTTTTGGCTTCGGATCTCAGAAGTCATTTCGAGGTAATTTTGTTCTTTCTTTGTTTATTTTTTCTAGGATTTATTTTTATTTTTATTGTATTAAATTAAATTTTTGTAGATTTATGATAATTATAATCATTTATAATTTATTTGATTACCATTGTTATGAGTATTTTGTATTTGGGGTAGTCTGTTTTTCATCTAAATTCATATTAGTGTGTCAATTAGTTAATTAATAATATTATGCATGAACAAATTTTGATCTCTAAGTATAGCGAGTTCTTAGAAAGTTGCCTACTTTCTAACTTGAATATTTACACAAAAACGAATGTTCACTCCTCATTGCAGAAAGGTAATTCGCAGATCTTAAGAAGCAACTAATTTCAGAGCTGAACTAATTCGTCCGTCTTTAATTTTTTTCTTCATGATTTCAGATCTTAAGAAGCAACTAATTTCTCCTCTACTAATTTCAGAGCTGAACTGTTGAACTACTGAATCTTTCAAATTTCTCTCAAAGGTTTGTTTTCTCTCAAATTTTTTGAATTTGAACAGCTGTTATTGTTGCAGTTTGAACTGTTGTTTGGGTTTAGGTTTTGTCTGATATTTTGGTTAGGGTTTCTCTGATATTTTGGTTAGGGTTTGGGTTTGTCTGATATTTTGGTTAGGGTTGGGGTTTGTCTGATATTGTCTGATATTCTTTTCTTAGGCGATTCACTTCTCAAACTCTCATTCTTAGTTTAATTTATGTTCTTCGGTTTCCATTTCTTCAATTTTGTTCGGTTTTTTCAGATCTTAAGAAGCTATTTTTAATTTTTAGTTTGTGTTTTCGTTGTTTTTTTTTTTCAATTTTGGTTGGTTCAAATTCTTGTTTGGAATAAATTCTTCGCAAATTTATTTTGTATGGTTGAATTTGGATTAATTGAATCTATTTTCGTTGTAGATTTCGCTGTTTTAGAAAATTTCAGAGAAAAAAACTACTGAATTGCTGAATCTGGTCAAAGGTTTGTTTTATGCATTACTGTTTTGGTTTATCTATCAACTGCTCAACTGCTGAATCTGCTTAATTGCGGTTTGGTTTAGGTTTTGTTTTGTCTGATATTTTGGTTAGGGTTTGGGTTTGTTTTCTGACACCTCTTGTATGATAAGTTCTTAATTTTAAGTTCTTCGCTGAGCTTGTTTAGCAACACTCCGAGCCTTCTTCTTCTTCTGGTAATTTAATTTTAAGTTAATTAAATTTATCTTTTTCTCTTTATATCATTTGATTAATTTTTATTTTTAATTAGTTAATAAATCGTGTAGTTATTCAGGCAGCCCTGTAACAAAATCAGTTGATTAGGGAGGCGTTAATCTACTCGTAAATTAATTGTTTAGCTCTCCAGACCTGCTGAGGTCATCTATGACCTGCTGAGATAAAAGTAGTAAGCCATGTACCATGATATGGACCAGTAAGTATGTTAGGACTAATTAGGAGATTAGATTGATCATTAAACTTTTTCAGAGACCAATTCAAAGTGTAATTGACAAATGCAACAGTACTATGAGGAAGAGAACTACTGAAGACTACTGATGCTATTGGTGTGTTGGCAATAAATGGCCTCCTTTAATTACTATATATGGTGTATTATATATAATACATCCTTGAGTTCACTAGTTTATTACATGGTTTTGTTTTGGAGGTGTTTCATTTGATTACAAACTTATGTTAATAGGCTAATAGGTTCTATAAATTTGTAAGTTGTTACACAAAGAAGTAATAATGGTGAAGAACAATAATGCAGTGATCTGTTTTTGTTGGTGCATCTGTGAAAAATAAGAGATGCAGTTGGTCGGTTTTATATGTAATTAAAAAAATAAGTCATGCAGCAATATGAAGCTGATGAAAATATATATTCCATAAAATTTTATATTAATATAAGGTCAAACATGAAAGAAAGCCAAGTTTGGGTAAAGCTAGTTTTGCTTGCTTGTTCTGTTAAGATGTAATTGTAATCTGCAGAGTTGCGGAGCATTAGCTAGTTTTGCCCTTTTAATTTTATTTGACGGTAACTCATGAATGTTAAGCACTTCCAAAATGTATATGCACGGTGCATTGTATAACAAGCTTCTGTTATTGGCAGTTCTATATCATCTAAATCTCACATCTATTGCACAATATTTGCATATCTTATCCTTATTGAATAGTAAAACTAATTTTGTGTTCGAATTTCCAGAGTACCAATTAGCCGATGAGGGTGTTGTAGATTTCGTTGTTTTGGAAAATTTTAGAGAAAAAAACTGCTGAATCTGCTCAAAGGTTTGTTTTATGCATTACATGTTTCAAAACAACCACAAACTATAAATTAAGACTAGAAATTGAAGTTTCTACTTGAAGAACTCACAAACTAGAAATTGTGACATTAAGAATGAATGAATGAATGAGATAAATTGTGATCATTTAGGAAAAAATGCCTCCTTAAAGCTTTATATCATTTTTTGACTCGTTTTTTTGGTAATTTGATGTTGATGTTTGATATGGATTTTGATTATTATTAATTAGTAAAGAAGGAATGAATGAAAGAAATGTTATTGTCTTTGTTTGGACTTATTATAATTATGGATTGTGTATTTAATTGATTATTCTGAAATTTGTTTTACGTTAAGTACGTAGTTTATGATGATAATGTTGATTACTCTACTATTAAGATGTCCAATGATGCCTTTAGCATTGTATTGGGGGTGTATTCGTCACAGATGAGTCATTAGACTACTGTTATGGAGATGTATAGCTTGGCGAATTGCCTTGTTGAGGTTATCAAGCAGAACCTCATACAAACCTTTTGTGTTTGACATGTTGTTGCCAACAATTAATTAGTTACTCCACCAATACACATAATAGGTGATAAACAAAACTTGGGGTGCAGGAATGGTTACCTACTAGTCCCATATCACTCTAGGTGACAAAATTGATCACTACGTAGTATTTTTAATCTCATAAACACACTTCTCAATTCTATTGTTATATGGTGGAATCAAGAGCCATCATGTAATGATGGTGAAGATGCATATGCATTGATGCACGGGCTTCTTTCATTGTATAACATAATATTGCCAATATAATCGGATGCTATACATGAGTAGTGTTGTTAATGTAGTCAAGTTACCCTAGACTTAGTTAAAGCCTTGATGTGTGGGAAATTATGTTACAATCTTTGATGTAATGAAAGTGCTTCTAAGGTGAATTGTGTGGTTATTCAATATTTGTGTGCTTACTCAATATTCATTTGCTTACTCAATATTGGATTGTTTGCATAATTATAACTACATGAAGAGGATGGCAAAGGATCGTTCTTGGACGTATGGTATCAGGGACTCGATGGCATTTGTGGATGGGGTTTGGGAATTATGCAACTCTGCTTTAGCAGCTAAAGCTAGCAGCAAGGATAGGCAGCAGGGGTTTTATTGTCCGTGTGTGAATTGTACCAATGTAGATAAGGTTGATACTATTAACCAGCTCAGGGAACATGTACTTCGTAAGGGGTTTCGAGCCGATTACCAGGTTTGGAACTATCATGGTGAGGAGGGAGTGTATGTTTCTAATTTTGAGTCGCAAAATGAGCGAAAAGAACTAGATTGTGGTGGTCCGACTAATGATTTAGAAGACCATAACGACTTTGTGTATGATGAGTCTTTGAATGATGAGCATGACCCTCTTGATATTGATGATGATGTACACCGTGTTAATGAGATGATGGAGGGTGTAGAGGATTCACGTTTTTTCCATTCTACATTAGAAGCCTCTCAAAAGCCTTTGTACCCAGGGTGCACAACATTCACAAAGTTGTCAGCTGTGTTAGATTTATACAGCATAAAGTCCAAGTACAATTGGTGTGACATGGGCTTTACAGCCTTGTTAGAGAAGTTGAGTCAGATGTTCCCTGATGGCATTGAGCTTCCCAAGTCAAACTACTATGCTAAGAAGCTCATGTGCCCTTTTTCTCTAGAGTATCAAAAAATACATGCTTGCCCTAATGATTATATTTTGTACCGAAATGAGTATGAAACTTTGGACAAGTGTCCAAAGTGCAAGTTGCCACTACCTAATGTACATGTAGGTTAACATGTCCAACTCTCATATCATATCAAATGATTTCAGTTGTTTATATGTTTCATATAAAGTTATTTAAGTAGCTTGTAATTAAGGAAATAACATGTCAATGTGTAATAACTTGTTAGGAGGAGACACCGTGTATATTATTACTACCAAAGCAGGATAATGAGGAATTAGTTGAGGTTGCCTTCGGCTCTCTACAACCACCAAACAAGGAGCAAGTTACACATTTCGTGAGACTGGAAGGTGGTGTAGTCCGAGTATCCATCGATGAAGTTGTCACGGGCATGGAAGAAGCGCCACTACCTCAGCCAAGACCAGAGTATGAGATCAACACCTTGGTCGAAGCTCAAGGAAGTTTTGTGTCGTGGCCACGAGCATGGGTTCGGATATCCAATGCGGTAATTTCATTTTAGCAAATAAAAAGTTTTTAAGTTTCTTGGTACAAGCTTATTTGGTATTATTATATTGAAGTTAGACGTTTTAAGCTTATTTGCATTTTGAGTTTGATGTTTGACTTAAGAGTTGCGATGGACAGATTTTGGACAAGTTGAGATGCGCGTAACCAAAGAAGGTCAAAAATCAAGCTAAGGGGGATGGAAAGAGCAAAGGAAAAGAAGTTAATTCGCATGACAACAACTTTGTGGATATCATTGGAAAGAAGTCAAGCAAGAGTAAAGGCCCACATAAGAAGATCTTGTCGAAGGGCTCCACTCATGCTGCAGATCATGGTTTTCTAGATAACGATGTTGTAGATTTGTTGACGCCAGAGTGTATGTGGTTGTATACTTGTATCAAGGGGGAGCCACTGAACAAGTCAGCGAAGGTGGTGTTGAGCAAGACACAGTTTCAGTACTTAGAGGACACCGAGACATGGATTACTTGAGAAGACATCAGTGATTTCCTTCGTGGAGATAAGCTATCAATAGTGTTCTTGCAAGCATTCATGAGGTTAGTTTATGTTTTATTGCCGTAGTTTGTAGGTGAAGAATAGGGTAGAGGTTTTGGTTTTTAACTGATAAGATGACACTTGTTTATTTATTTATTTTTTCTTTTTAAAGCGCACTCAATGTCGATCTGGATGGGTGTGAAACAACTCGAACAGTTGGGTGGTTGTGTCCTTACGAAATTCATTTTGACCGATGTTTGAAGAACCCACCAGAGGTGAAATAATACCTCCATAGTGCTATAACAGATGCGATGCGAAAGAAGACGAAGTTCATTTTAGCTCCTTACCTTGAAAGGTATGCAATTCGTACCTATAACTGTGCAAGGTATGGATTCATCACGGCCAGATCAGTTAGGCTTGTTAATTAACTTCCAATTTCAAATGATGGTTGTAGTGAACATTGGGTATTGTTACTCATATCCCCTTCAACTCACACGGTCTACGTCTTTGACTCATGTCGTACCGAACCACCAACGAAGTATCACGTCTTGACTTGGGTGAATAGGTAAAGTGTTAAATGATTAGTTGTTGATCAAGTGTAGTTATTCATATAAGTTTACTCATTGTTGACTCATTTCACTTTAAGTTGAATACAATATAAACCAAAGTTACAAAAACGAAGTAAGTACTTTCCACTATTTTGACTTTGTTTAAGTGGTGTTGTTGTAATGTCTTAAGGAAGATCCGTGCAACCCCAATAGGATCGATGCCTAAGTTGGTGCATGTAGAGGTAAATTTGCATAACTTTAGCTACTTTTTTTTTTTATGTGTTTGTAGCTTGTTCATCTTTTAACTTCTTTCTTTGTTAACTTTTACCTTGTGTGACACTATTTTTATTTAGTGTGCCCAACAACAAAACAACGTTGAGTGTGGTTACTACGTGATGTGAAGCATGCTGGACATCGTATCAAGTTGTACGGAATCAGATGATTTATGCACGGTATGATTTATTCTAATTTTACTTATATGATTGGTGTTATATCTTATATCTTAATATGTTATGAACTGGAATTCTGATATGAATAACTAATGAAGATTGTAATATTAATTGAAAGCTTGGGCTGAAGTTGATGGATAATTATTGAAAATACAAGGATAAGTATGACTTGAGGTCATAAGTCTCTGATCGCGCTAGTATCGTCTGAAGCTGTGCTGAAGCTAGTACCGTCTAAGGCTAAATAGGGACTTTTTGCTGTCCTGAACAACTTCTGCTATTGTTGTACAGCTTCAAAATAGAATTTCTTGTTCTAATAAGTTTATGTTATTTTTTTTGTTGTTCTACAACAACATGGTTGTTGTTATTTGTTGTTCAGAAGCTATACATGTTTAATTTGTTGTTCTGAAACAATATAGTGGCTAATTAGCTGTTGCTAGTTGTGTTTTTTTGTTTTGTTGTTATGCATGTGCCACCTTGATTGGACTTGTGTTGTTTGTTTGGAACATAATTAGTCTAACACATCTTATGTACCGTGTATATGTGTGTTGAAGGTTGTGAGCTCGGCAAGTCGACAAGGTCCTTTCACCGTTCGTGAAATTGATGAAGTTCGTGAGAAGTTAGCTTCATTCATTGCATTATATTGTTTAGAGTAACAATCCAACTTTATTAATTAGCATGTTAATGTGATACATTTATATATAATTAAATGTGAGGATATGTATATCTCCTACGAACTCGTAATTATGTAATCAAGTGTATTTTGCATTACCCTTCGGTTGCTTTCTCCTGCATTCTGCAGGTTAGGTTTGGGGCTGTGAGGTTCAGGCTTGACTGCAGGATGTTTTGTGCAGTTTGCTTAGATCATGGTGCAGAGATCAGTGCAGGTCTGTTGTTTTATGGCTACTTCCAGCAAGTAGCCATATGAGCAAAAATTGGTTTTATTAATTAATATATACAAAAATACAAAGAAGAAAAACACCTTTTATTCCCATTCTTTGAAGAAAACCGGATAAAAAAACCCAAAAAATATGAGCAAAAATTGGTTTTATGCTCCGGTTGTCTGGAAAAACCGGAGCAAAAGGTCATATTTTTAAAGCCAAAAACTGATTTTATGCTCCGGTTGTTGGGAAAAACCGGAGCAAAAAGTCGATTTTTTGGAGCCAAAAATTGGTTTTATGCTCCGGTTGTTTGGAAAAACCGGAGCAAAACGTCAATTTTTTGGAGCCAAAATTTTTTTTCTTTAGGGGGGAAAATGATTATTTGCTCTGGCTGTGAAACAACCGGAGCAAAAAATGGACTAATTACTCCGGTTGGAACCGAATCATTAAGTCAATGATGTTGTTGCTTCTACGACACCTACTCCAGCCTAAAACCAGAGCATAAGGGTGGTTTTTAACCGGAGCAAATGAAGGTTTTTCCACTAGTGGATGCTCATTTTGGTTGATTAGTCCTTGCATTCCTAGTCGAATTTCCCTTTCCAATTTCCTTGTTGATGCCATCGTAAATCTCGATCCCTATGTGGTAGACCTTTTCAAAGGTGCCAATGCTTAAGTACTTGAGATGACTTTTGTATTTTGGGAGCAAGTCAAAAATGAAGATCTTGACTTGCTCCTTTTCGGGTGGTGTAGTTACCATTTGTGCCGCGATTTCCCTCCAAAGAGAGTTGGAGGAGGTGAACCCTTCTTTTTCACCTTGTTTGAGAATTTCAATCTCCCTTTGAGAGGTGGTATCTTAAGTTTTCCCTTTGTAGTGAGTCATGAATGCATGTGCTGATACGAAAAAAAGTGATAACTTCGAAGGTTTGATAATGGAGTCCAAGAATGATGCAAGTATGGGGAAATAATGGCTTATGGAGATTCAAGGCTTTTGGGATCTTCAAAGACATCATCATGGGTGTGTATGGTGACACACGAATATACTTGATCATTGAAGCAAATGAAGGAATGGCGGAATTAGGGGAACAAGATGGTTATGCCTATGAGTTTTTCCCACTTCACTTGATAGGGTTTTTCATTTTAGGCATTGAGTCTTTCATTTCTTGCAGTGTCTTAATCTTCATTTACATCCTTATATACATGGAAAATGACTTCTTGAAGGTTTCTTGATTAAACGATTGAATCTTGAAAGGTTTCTTGAAGATTTGAAGAAAAACACAAAAATTGCGCAAATTTGGACGATCTCATGTGGCGTCAATTTTGACGATTTTGTCATATTTTAGGTAGATTATATTTTTCTGTAATTTTAATTGTAATTTGTTGATTATCTTGATTAGCAAGGTATTAGAAAGTTTGTTAGGATATTTTTTCTTTAGATATAGTTTGTTAGAGTTTGTAGGCAAGATGAAATTGACATGCAGTGATGATGTGGCATCTTATCTTGTGAGTCATTGCTGAGTCACCTTGTAGGGAATGATTTTAGCTTATTTTGTGCGTGAATCTTAGCTTAGTTTAGTTAGGATTTTGTTGATGATTATGCCTATAGATAATCTCAACATTAGTGCGTAAAATTCAGATTAGAGAATTCAATAAACATTATTGTTTAATGTTTTATTTGTTTTCTACAAAACAAAACTGAAGGTGTGGAATATTTCGAGTGTGAGGAAATTTTGAGCACATTGAGAGTTGGTGCTTAGGCTTTAGACTCTTGTGAGGATAATTTTAAGAATGGAGGGTGCATTGCTTTAATCAATTCATGAAATTATTCGACCAAGATCGTTTTTCTTGGTGCTTGGCTTTAGAGAAAAACCGAGCTAGCTTTCTGTCATTGTGGTTGACGATTTTTCTATCATTAATCACATCAACTTTTGGTGCTCTCGTTGAGAGGAAATTAATCCTCAAGGTTATTGTTGAAACAAGTGCAATCATGTCAGCTGATGAAGTGAATACTCCTATGATTACTACTGAAGAATTGCGCAAAGACATAGAGGAGTTGAACGCTATGTTTGAGGCTACCTTGAAGGATTTTTCTGAAAAATTGAAGTCACCTAGCAAATCCAAGGGTGAAAGCAAAGGGGCGTTGGATTCTAGTTCTAATGATGAGCAAGCAAGCTCAAGATGTGCACACAAACTAAAAAAAGGTACTCATCAAGTTCTAGCAATGACGCGCCTATGAGTGGACGCAAAAAGAAGGATAGGCCTAAGGATGATGATCGAAATCTTAAACTAGATATTCCTGAATTCAGTGGAGGTTTGGATCCTGAAAAGTTCCTGGATTGGCTAAGAAAGATTGAACGAATTTTCAAGTATAAGGAGTATGATGATCGAAAATCATATAAGATTGCAGAACTAAAGTTGACTGGCTTAGCTAGTTTATGGCTGGAAGGGATGCAAAACAAAAGGAAGAAGGATGGGAAGTATAAGGTATCCACTTGGACAAAACTGCAGAAGGAGATGAGGAGACGTTTTGTTCCTTAGGATTACGAGCAAGGCAACTTTATAAAGATGCATACTTAGAAGCAGGATCGAAAATCAGTTGAAGAATATATATCTGAATTCCTCAACTTGATTACCATCTGCGATCTAGAAGAAAAATAGGATCATCAAGTTGCTCGTTATGTTGCTGGTCTAGATGAGAGAATAAGAGAAAAGGTGGAATTACAACCTTACTGGACTTTTGGTGAATTTTGCAAGGTTGCATCTAGGGTAGAGAAACAATTTTCGAAGAAAACAGTTACTTTTTCGAAACCCTTCGTGAAGAAGGAAGGTGTCGTTGTTCCTTACAAACAAAATTTCGATTCCACTTTGAAACCTCCTCTGTATATCAATGATAAAGGCTCTGCTACTAAGCCTCCAAATCCTGATCAACGTACATGCTTCAAGTGCAAAGGTCAAGGTCACATCTAGAAGGATTGTCCCCATTCAAGAGTCCATACTACTCGAAATAGGGCAGATGTTGTAGACTTTGAAGAAGAGGAGAATGAATTTCAACAAAAAGAAGATAGCGTGAATAATGATACACAGAAAGAGGAGATTGGAGAGATTACTCCTGAGGTGAATGGCCAGAGTTTAGTTCTCCAAAGGGTCTTGCAATCCAAAGTTGCACCACCCACAGAGAACCAGGGGGATAAGATTTTCATCACCAGATGCCATGTTCTAGGAAGATTGTGTGATGTAATAATTGATTCAGGTAGTTGCACTAATGTGTTCTCTACTGTTTTGATCAACAAACTAGAGACTCCTACCACTGAACATCCTCAACCTTACAAATTACATTGGCTCAGTAACACAAGTGATGTCAAGGTGAATAAACAAGCTCTAGTTAGTTTTAAGAATGGAAATTTTGATGATCAAGTGCTTTGTGGTGTAAGTCCTATGGATGCGTGTCATATATTGCTTGGAAGACCGTGGCAGTATGATATATTTGTACAGTTTGATGGTAGAACAAATATATACATCATTAGGATGCAGGCACCAGATAAACCAGTTGCGTTGAAACCTTTGGAAGGCTCAAAATTTTCGAAAGATATGAGCAATAAAAAGGGTGTTTTGTTGATTGATGAGAAAGCCATGGTGCAAGAGGTGAAGAATTGTGAGAAGTTCTATGTGTTGATGGCTAAGGAAGTGCAAGAGAAAGCAACGAGCATCCCTCGTGAGTTGCGCCCCTTATTGCATGAATTTCAAGACATACTTCCTGATGAATTGCCACCAGGGTTGCCACCCATCAGAGGAATTGAACATCAGATTAACTTGGTTCCTGGAGCTCAGATTCCTAATAAACCAGCTTACAGATGCAATCCAGAAGAAACTAAAGAGATTCAACGCCAGATTGAAGAATTTATGGCAAGAGGGTATGTCAAGGAGAGTATGAGTCCATGTGTAGTACCAACATTGATTGTTCTTAAGAAGGATGGATCATGGAGAATGTGCATTGATTCTAGAGCTGTGAACAACGATCACAAGTGTATACTGATATTGATTTGAGGAGTGGTTACCATCAAATTCGAATGAAATAGGGTGATGAATGGAAAACATGATTCAAAACCAAGCTAGGTCTCTATGAATGGTTAGTTATGCCTTTTGGTCTTACTAATGCCCCTAGTACTTTTATGAGATTGATGAATGAAGTGTTGAAACCTTTCATTGGAAAGTTAGTGGTTGTCTACTTGGATGATATATTGGTGTATAGTGTAAGTATAGAAGATCATCTGCAGCATCTAAGAGAAGTTTTCGAAACTTTGAGGAAGCAGAAGTTGTATGCTAAACTCGAAAAGTGATCGTTCATGTTAGCTAGTGTGACGTTTCTAGGCTACATTGTTTCTAAGGATGGTGTTTCAGTTGATCCTTCGAAAGTAGAAGCTATTAAATCATGGCCAGTTTCGAAATCTGTGACTGAGGTGCGTGCTTTCCAAGGTTTAGCTTCTTTCTACAGAACATTTGTGAAATATTTCTCTTCTATAGTAGCTCCTATGACCGAATGTATTAAGAAGAATAAGGAGATGTTTGAATGGACTAAAGATGCGCAAAAGGCATTCAAATTGTGAAAAGGTTGCTTTGTCAAGCTCCTATTTTAG
The DNA here is from genome assembly GCA_016808085.1 of Suaeda aralocaspica. Classification (NCBI taxonomy): domain Eukaryota; kingdom Viridiplantae; phylum Streptophyta; class Magnoliopsida; order Caryophyllales; family Amaranthaceae; genus Suaeda; species Suaeda aralocaspica. Next base: position 175,739 of record PYUH01000535.1, read on the forward strand.
ACATCCCAGACTTTTCAAAACCTTTTGAAGTTGAGACAGATGCTAGTGGCGTGGGAATTGGTGCAATGTTGGTTCAAGGTAAGCGGCCTATAGCTTATTTTAGTGAGAAATTGAATGGAGCAAGGTTGAACTACTCTATTTATGACAAGGAGTTCTATACTATTGTTCGAGCATTGGATCACTGGAGTCATTATCTGCGACCAAGTCACTTTGTATTGCATTCTGATCATGAGGCTTTGAACCATATCAATGGCCAACATAAACTCAATCCACGACATGCTAAGTGGGTTGAATTTTTACAGTCTTTTCACTTTTCATCAAATTATAAAGAAGGCAAATCTAATGTGGTTGTTGATGCTCTATCAAGGAGGTATGCTTTGATTGGTGTTCTTAATTTCAAATTTCTTGGTTTAGAGTTGATTAAACAGCATTACGAGAAAGATGGAGATTTTGGTCCTATATATTCACAAATCACGAAGGGGTCAATTGGGTCTTATGTGCTTCATGATGTATTCTTGTTCAAAGGGAATCTACTTTGCATTCCTAAGTGTAGTATTCGTGAATCGCTCGTCAGAGAGGCGCATGGGGGAGGCATTGCAAGTCATTTTGGCGTTAAAAAAACATTGACAATTTTGTAGGAAAATTTCTATTGGCCTAGAATGATTGAAGTTGTTGAAGCAGTTATCTCACAATGTGTTGTTTGTCAGAAAGTCAAGGCATCTTTCCATCAGGGATTCTACACACGATTGCCAGTGACAGAAGCTCCATAGGATGATATTTGTATGGATTTTGTAATTGGTTTGCCTAGAACTGCAAGGCAAAAAGATGTTATAATGGTTGTGGTTGACAGGTTTTCGAAGATGGCACATTTCATACATTGTCACAAAACTGATGATGCTGTGAATGTTGCAGAGTTGTATTTTCGAGACATTGTCAGGTTACATGGGGTGCCGAAAACAATTGTAAGTGACAGACACGAAATTCATGAGTTATTTTTGTAAATCTTTATGGCGCTTGATAGGAACAATACTACTTTTCAGTACTTCTTATCATCCACAAACAGATGGCCAAACTGAGGTCACAAACAGAACATTAGGCGTCCTACTTCGTGGATTGGTTTTGACACAAAAGGATTGGGACTTGAAGTTAGCTCATACAGAGTTTTCTTATAATCGTTCACCTACATATGCAACTAAGCATTAACCTTTTGAAGTTGTTTATGGAGTCAATCCCAAGCTACCCGTTGATTTCATGCCTATTCCCAAAGGTGAGTTCGTTCATAAAGATGCTTTAGCTAAAATTGAATACATGCAGAAGTTACATGTGGAAGTTAGAGCAAGAGTTGAGCATGTGAATGATATCTACAAGACAAGAGCTAACAAGCATAAACTCAAACATACATACAAGGAAGGAGATTTGGTATGGTTACATCGAAGAAAGGAAAGTTTTCCTAATCAAAGGAAAAACAAGCTAATGCCTAGGTGTGATGGACCACTCAAAATCGTCAGCAAGATCGGGGACAATGCATATAAACTTGAATTGCCAGGTGAATATGGTGTGCATGCCACGTTCAACATTGGTAACTTGTCTCCTTATGTTCCTGATTATCAACTTCGAGGTTTGAGGACATACTCTTATGAAGAAGTGGAGGATGGTACGAAACAAAGTGATAACTTCGAAGGTTTCATAATGGCTTCTAAGAATGATGCAATTATGGGGGAAATAATCGCTTATGGAGATTCAAGGCTTTTGGGATCTTCAAAGACATCATCATGGGTGTGTATGGTGAAACACGAATATACTTGATCATTGAAGCAATGGAAAGAATGGCGGAATTAGGGGAACAAGATGGTTTTGCCTTTGAGTTTTTCCCACTTCACTTGATAGGGTTTTCTCATTTTAGGCATTGAGTCTTTCATTTCTTGAACTGTCTTAATCTTCATTTACAGCATGATATACATGGAAAATGACTTCTTGAAGGTTTCTTGATTAAACTATTGAATCTTGAAAGGTTTTTTCAAGATTTGAAGAAAAACACAAAAATTGTGCAAATTTAGAAGATCTCATGTGGCGTCAATTTTGACGATTTTGTGATAGTTTGGGTAGATTATATTTTTGTGTAATTCTGGTTGTACTTTGTTGATTATATTGATTAGCAAGATATTAGAAAGTATGTTAGGATATTTTTTGTTAAGATATAGTTTGTTAAAATTTGTTGGCAAGATGAGATTGACATGCAGTGACGATGTGGTCTCTTATCTCGTGATTCATTGTTGAGTCACCTTTTAGGGGACGATTTTAGCTTATTTTGTGCGTGAATCTTAGCTTATTTTAGTTAGGATTTTGTTGATGATTATGCCTATAAATAATCTCAACATTAGTGTGTAAAATTCAGATTAGAGAATTTAATAAACATTATTGTTTAAAGTTTTATTTGTTTTCTACAAAACCAACACAAAACCGAAGTTGTGGAAAATTTTCGAGTGTGAGGAAATTTCGAACACATTGAGAGTTGGTGCTTAGGCTTTAGACTCTTGTGAGGATAATTTTTAGAATTGAGGGTGCATAGCTTTAATCAATTCACGAAATTATTCGACCTAGATCGTTTTTCTTGGTGCTTGGCTTTAGAGAAAAACTAAACTAGTTTTCTATCATTGTGGTTGACGATTTTTCGATCACTAATCCCATCATGTGCTATATCTTCCCAAGTTGAGGTGTCCTTTTCGGGAAGCGAGAAGAACCACTTTTTGACACACGGGCTCGAGAGTCGATCATAGTGAAGATCCTTGGATAAAGTCTTGGGTTGATCTTCTTCACATCCATATTGAATTTGAAGCCTCTTAAGAAATACTTTGGATTGTCGGTAGCTCCTAGTTTTGGAAGTTCAACACTGGAGAATTTTACCGGCAAGGTGTCGATCAAGGTTGGATTGAGATTTGGAAGATCAAAGTAAGAGTCTTGGTCGGTGACCCTCCTAGCTACCTTTTCCATGTCTTGTATAATGTGCCATTCTTTAGATCGTTCATCTCAACTTTCATTTCTCCCAAGGCTTGTCTTACTTAGGCTAAGGCGAGAGCCAACTCGTGCATTGTGCTTTTGGATTCTTGATCACCCATTGTTGAGTCAGATTGTGTTGTCTCATCTTGAACTTGAATGTAAACCCGAATGTCTTTTCAAACTAACCTTGTGCTTTGCTCCCTAGTCCAAAGAGTAATGGTTGACTTGGTTCGTGCACGACTTATCCTGCGACGCTTAGATTTTAGAATTTTTTACTTTACTCATTGACTTGACTCTTATGACATATACAAAGCCTATCATTGATGCTTCCTAGTTCTACATGAATGTATGATGCATAGTATTTAATTTCCCCTTTGTTTCTAATTTTTTTTATTATCTAGGGGAGATAAAGATAATCTTTACAATGTTATGCAACCTATGGGGGTCTATGTGAACCTCTAGTCGAAATAATGAGTAATAATGGTCTACATGCGACTCTCTTGGTGAAAAGGTTACGAGAAACATAGAATCCTGCAAGCAACTTTTATACAAGCATAAAACATGTGATCATATAGCACGTCGCACATAATAACACACCTATGATGAGGTCAAGTCCAATAACCCTAGCCAAGGTTCTAAGAGGCAACTAGAAGGAAGGCTTTATGGTGACCAAGGGAGTACAATAACAACGGTGTGTCCAACTATGCACAACACAACTTAGTGATGATCCAAGGGGTACAACCATTATGAACCACATAGGTCATATGATTCGCGCGTCATGTTTAGGATGGACTTCAATTAAGGAATGGCCTTAGGAAGGTCACCTAACCATCCTTAACATTGGTCCCCCGGGGGTGTCTGAAGTATAGAACATGCTTTAAGAGTCGTGTATCCTAAAGCAAGACCCTCACGTGGGAATTGCATGCGTTATGCCTAGAAAAAAGAATTCGATATTATAACTATGAAATTACGAGACGTTTTGTGTCTCCTCCACTCTCCTTTAAAATTAAAGTAATATCCCCAGTGAAGTCACCAAACTGTGGACCCGAGGCTTTGGGGCCTACGTGCCCTTTTTATCGACATTAAATGTTGTGTTAGTTTGTTTGCATAATGTAAGTATGCTTGGCTTAGGGAGTGAGTCTAGAAACTCAAAACCTAAGTAGAGAAGTCGCCACCATCCTCCTTTCGGGAACTGACAGAACCCCATTATGTCATAGCCCAAGGGAAAAAATGATAGCCAAGGATAAGAAGGTCTCATATCTCTGGATTCGGGACGAGGGTATGGACGACAGTACGTCACAGTGTCACCCGCGTATAGTAGCCTCTACTTGTTATCATGTCTAATTTCACAATCATAATATCGAATTGTAACATTCATATTTCCAGTTTAGACCGACAAACACATATGGAAATAAGGCTACTTGGTTTTTTAATGAATGCACACATAAGTTCTCTTCTATCATGCATGGGTGATCGCTTTTGGATTAAGTTGATTTTAATATTGGATTAGTTGAAACATGCTTTTAGGTCTTTTAAGCTAAACATAAAATCTATGTGATTTAAAAGCATTAAACATTTAGCATGGATCACATAAAACCTAAATCAAGGTTTCTACTCATGATTGATTTGAGTGTAGAAGTTAAATCATCAATTAGTCAAGATTCCATGAATTTAATTATAACATGTCGATTATCTAATAAAACACTAAAAACACATAATAATGCAAACTAACTCTTTTGTAGAACTCAATATGATGATTTCGATGTTGTTGGCCTCATTCGAAGTACCTTTCGTCCAATTCATCGATGAGCCTTTAGAATTGAGAGCCTGAAGAACCTTAATTAATTAGAAATAATAATATTAAAAATGAATGTCTTATGGAATGCATGGTTTCCGAAGTAGGGCACGAAAACTGAGAGAAGTTTGGCGAGTGAAAGAGACGAAGTAGAGAGTGTGTGACGGAGGAAGAAGTGAATGAGAAGATGTCGAAGTTATGAATGAAGGTCAAAGGAGGGGAGTATATATAGTGTTGGAAGTGACGAAAGCGAGTGCAAGGCGCTACAGGAGCGTCAAAATGCACAACAGCGAGCGCCAGGACTCCCAGTGAGCTCTGTGGCGCAGGCCATTTAGGCGACAGGGAGCTGGCTGGGCGTCTGGGTGCTTTCCCTGCGTTATAGTGCTCAAGCCCCTAATTTCCAATTTTTACGCAAAGGATCACCGTCGCTTCCTTATTTTCATATTTACTTCCCTAAACCAATATATTTCCATATATTATAAAATTATACGAAATTCACTTCCATAGAACTATTTATACACTTCCATAACCTACAGTTTCCATAAATCGAACAAACACTTCTAGAAGGTTCGTCGAATCCGGTTATATTTATACGCTTAAATTAGTTTATTTTATTTTCGAAAATGAAATTAAAAGGATGAAGTGAAAATAAAGCGGAAAATATAAAATAAAAATTATAAATTTATTTTAAGCATATTTCAAGCATTATATCTCATCATTGGTTAATCCCTTTCGACAACGGTTTTTACTTATTTATTTATTTTCAAGCAATCGGCTTTCAGGAATAGGACTTGTTTGCGATGTGGTACACAATAATCATCAGCCGTTGGGTGGGACCAAAAATAGGTGTCCACAGAAGGGCGTAGGGGTCCTGCCATCCTCGAACTGCTCAACGATCGTCACCAATGCAGCATGTCTAATTGAGACGTTGTTGTTAACAAGCAGAAATCTAGCAAATATGCATATTAACAACGCTCTCCCCCTTTACCTCTTATGTGTTATATCAGCTGTGCTAAAATGTTCGTTTAATTACACCAAATTAATCATCCTACCATGCACTCTCTATTCCTTAGCACGTGCATCGAGGTCCATATAACAGTCAAAAACAAGGCATAAGTAATCCCTAGTGTTAGGAAGGCAAGGCAAACCGCTACACGACAAACCTGCTATAGCACCTAACTCTTCAGGCAAAGGAACGACCTCCCCCTCATGAAAGTTAAAATCATGTGTATGGGGTTTCCAAAAGCCTACTGCAGCACGAATTAAGTTCGGATCAAGTGGTGCATACCTCAAAGTAATCAACGCATTGCATCTACAGTCGTTGAGGAAATCCTTTTCTTCTTGGCTCATCACATTGAACTAATCATTGAGAGCGGATCAGAAATTTCTTGCCATTGCAACTCGAATACAAAAGGACAGAAGAAGGAGAAACAGAATGGGAGAATAGAGGGATGAAGAGTGAGAAAAGAGGAATGAATGTAATGAAACATGAGGGTGACACAAGGTTTATATAAGCAAAAAGTTACCAAAAATCTTCCACCCCGAACGCTTAGGCGCCCATCAAGCGCTCAGGCGCTAGGGGGTTCTCCTCATTTCCTTCTTCCGACTAAATCCACATGCATACCTTCCTCGATATATCTGTCCTAAATCACTTGTTTTGTTTGTTTGTTTCTTTTTTTTTTTTTGTTTTATTTTTTGGGAGGAAAGTCTCTCCTCTCCCATGAAACGAAGTCGAATAAGTCAAAGTCGAGCCAAACTCAAATGAGTAAAAATCAAGTCGAAGTCAACGAAGTCAAAATTTACACGTAGTTGTGTCACTGTTGACTAAATTAAGGCCAAGTCAAACATATACAAAAGCCAAAATCAAGAGTCCACATTTAGGTTGCATCATTCCTAAATAAGAAGGCTAGATTCCTAAATCATAGGATCTCGGCTAGTTGATGGAATGTTAAACGGAGTGAAACCCATGGACACATATAGTTCGGAAAGGCTTAGAGTATGTGGCCCGCCACAATCGGCACCCATAAAGCAAGTAGAATCCGTCGCTAGCACCTCAAAGAAAGGATATTCCAAAGACTACAAAGCATGGTTGCGCTCATAGGTATCAAAATTAGCATGTAATCGAGGATGGTAGACCTCTTCCTCATCACAAGATAGCCCTGAGCAGCGGACGCTCCTGTTGCTCCATGACAAGGGGCGAAGGTTGGCTCATGTTCCTAAAATAAGAAATTCGTCATTAACGATATCAAGCCACAACAGGAAGAACTTATAGAATAGAAGAGCTTTTTAGTTACCCTTTGTCTTGACTCCCACGCGACACAACCTCCTTCATCCTCTTTCGGAGGTACTTTAAGGTATTGATGACCTTCAACGCATACAACATCCCTTCGCAAGTGATCAGGAAAAAGATTTAAGCAATGATGAAACAGAGTTGAGTCTAAATTGATTTGAAATTCAGGGGATTAGACCATTTGGGCTACATAGCTTTGGATTGACTCGTAGACATTGATTCATATCATACATTCCTGGATAGAACAAGCTACATGCCAGTGGAAAGATGGTGGATAAGGGGAATAATTTGGTTTTTTCATATGTGTTTTTTCCCACTTTAGTTGCTAGGGTTTTTCTCATTTTAGGCATAGTTGTTTTTATTTCTTGTGGAGTCTTAATCATAATTTTCTACCTAAAGGCAAAGAGAAATACATTATTGAAGGTTATACTTGTTCTTGAATGGTTTCTTTAAGATTANAGTCGAGCCAAACTCAAATGAGTAAAAATCAAGTCGAAGTCAACGAAGTCAAAATTTACACGTAGTTGTGTCACTGTTGACTAAATTAAGGCCAAGTCAAACATATACAAAAGCCAAAATCAAGAGTCCACATTTAGGTTGCATCATTCCTAAATAAGAAGGCTAGATTCCTAAATCATAGGATCTCGGCTAGTTGATGGAATGTTAAACGGAGTGAAACCCATGGACACATATAGTTCGGAAAGGCTTAGAGTATGTGGCCCGCCACAATCGGCACCCATAAAGCAAGTAGAATCCGTCGCTAGCACCTCAAAGAAAGGATATTCCAAAGACTACAAAGCATGGTTGCGCTCATAGGTATCAAAATTAGCATGTAATCGAGGATGGTAGACCTCTTCCTCATCACAAGATAGCCCTGAGCAGCGGACGCTCCTGTTGCTCCATGACAAGGGGCGAAGGTTGGCTCATGTTCCTAAAATAAGAAATTCGTCATTAACGATATCAAGCCACAACAGGAAGAACTTATAGAATAGAAGAGCTTTTTAGTTACCCTTTGTCTTGACTCCCACGCGACACAACCTCCTTCATCCTCTTTCGGAGGTACTTTAAGGTATTGATGACCTTCAACGCATACAACATCCCTTCGCAAGTGATCAGGAAAAAGATTTAAGCAATGATGAAACAGAGTTGAGTCTAAATTGATTTGAAATTCAGGGGATTAGACCATTTGGGCTACATAGCTTTGGATTGACTCGTAGACATTGATTCATATCATACATTCCTGGATAGAACAAGCTACATGCCAGTGGAAAGATGGTGGATAAGGGGAATAATTTGGTTTTTTCATATGTGTTTTTTCCCACTTTAGTTGCTAGGGTTTTTCTCATTTTAGGCATAGTTGTTTTTATTTCTTGTGGAGTCTTAATCATAATTTTCTACCTAAAGGCAAAGAGAAATACATTATTGAAGGTTATACTTGTTCTTGAATGGTTTCTTTAAGATTAAAGACATTTCTTGAAATTGCACAGAAAAATGAAGCTTGAAGTGTGGCGAGTTTTTTTACGATTTTGTGGCATCTTGGGTGTTTAAAATTCCATGAGTTTTAGGCATTTTTTGATGATTATCTTGTTTATTAGATTATTAGTTGATTTATTAGAACAAAATCTAAGTTAGTTAGGATTTTGTGCAAGTTGCAAGAAGATAAGGTCAAGTTGGCAAGTTGATCAAACAACTTGTGCAAGTGGATAGGTGGCTGGTTTTTCATTGGGTTAAGTGGCCAAGTTTCCACGTGATTCTTGTGTTTTTTAGAGTTTGTTTAGGATTATTTAAGGTTGTTATCGGTTTGTTAGGATTTGGTTGATGGTTGGAATATAAATAGCCTCAATTCATTGTAACAAATCATATCCAAGTTTTCTATAAAATTCAAGTTTTAAATATTCATTGTTGTTTTTATGTGTGTGTTTCATACAAAAATTCCAAAGATATTTTTGTGTAGTTTGTGAGTTTGAAGCTACAAAATATTTACCCTTAGTTTTAGGATTTTGTGATTGAGTGTTCTCATAAAGAATAAAACAAACTTACCAAAAGATTGTTGAGTGTTCCAATCTACACCTAAGTTCGTGCGTTGTGTCAATTGTGAGTGTTCTTATTTACTAAATTTATAGTCAACCAATTTATCTTATGTTTAAGAACTTAGTTTAAACATAAGATATAGATCAAGTGGTATAAGAGCCAATGGCTGATCAAGGAAATCAAAGACAATTGAATCATGAAGAACTAATTGCGCACATTGCAGAGAAAACAAATAAATTGCAAGTTTTGCTCTTAGGTTTGGCCACAGAAGTAATTCGTCTCAAAGAAAAACCTTTCACTGTTCATGATGATCGCGGATTAATGTTTGAGGTGCCTAAATTTTATTTCCAAGGGGATGTTGACGCCTTTTTGGAGTGGGAGTTGGCATTGGAGAGATATTTTGAACGTAAAGGCACAAGTGATGACAAGAAGCACTAAATTGTAATTGCTAAACTGTCTAAATATGCTTCTACGTTGTTCAATGGTGTCAAGAAAAGCAGGCAACGTGAAGCAAAAAGAATCATTGAGACATGGGAGAAACTTAAGAAGCTATTGAGGAGACGTTTTGTTCCAGCCAACTATGTACAGGAATTGTATGTCAAATTGGCAAGACTGAATCAAGGAATTAAGCCAATGGAAGAATACATCTCTGAATTTAAAAAGTTGACAATACAATGTGAAGTTGAAGAGAGGGAGGAATAGAAGATTGCACGTTTTATTGAAGGCCTTCACGTGGATGTGCATGACAAATTAAAATTGCAACCTAATCTATCCTTTGATGAAGTAAGCAAGACTACTGTAATCTTAGATAAACAAAGGAAGAAGGGCGCAAAATAAACCATTTACGAAACCGTATCAAGGTTTTAAGGCTACTAATTCAACACCTTCAATTGAATCCAACGGTGAGCAGAAAACATTCGTGGTTGCTGGTGGAGATAAGGGAAAAAAAGTTTAAACACTTGAGGATGGTGTACCTAAGGTCACTTGTTTTAAGTGTAAAGGATATGGTCATTATAAGAAGGATTACCCTACTTCTAGTACACTGAGAATACATGAGATGAGGGAGAGGACCTAAGGGAGAATACCTAAGCTTATGAAAATAATTTGGTGCTCAGGAGCATGTTGCACTCGAAATCTATTGGAGAGGACCTAAGGGAGAATATTTTTCATATTCGTTGCAAGGTGAAGGATTCTGTTTGTAGTTTGATTATTGACGGAGGTAGTTGTGCCAATGTGGTATCTTCGAAACTAGTTGATAAACTATAATTGAAGACTTCTAGACATCCAAAACCTTATAAACTGAAGTTGTTTGATGATGACAATGAAGTGAGTGTTCAAAAACAAGCTTTGATGAAATTCTCAATTGAGAAATTTGATGATGAGAAGCTTTGTGATGTTGTTTCTGTTTATACCAAAATTCGCTCTAACTAGCAAACCTTAGCTTGTTCTGGCTATAGCTAAATAATTCGATCCTTTTTCGATGTGATGCAGGAATGATTCAATGCAAAGATGGGAATGGGGGAGACAATAGATGTAGTGATGCGGAAACCCCCACTAAACTAGGGTAAAAAATCACGGGTGGCTTTGTGTCCACCAGTCCACTAGTTACGAAAAAGTTACAATTACAATGGATGTTGCTAGCTTGCTAGCTTGAATTATTGCTAAGTGTTCAGCTAAGAATTGTAAATAAGCTTTGATTGAGTTTACGAAGATAGTGAAATGTAAATAATAGCAAGAATATCAACTTATGGTCGTTGTCTTTTTCTACTCTACTTATAGTTGTTTTCCTCTTCATAGGCGTTACTCCCTTTTCGAGTTTGTGGTTTTTCTTGTAATGTACCTAGCTTGTATTATGGACTAGGTTCATGCTGATTTGAATATGACCTCCTATCTTTTAGGCACGTATCTTTAGGTGCTTTGACTCTAACTTCCCACGATCTCGACCTTCTAGAAGCATGTTCAATTATCCTCCTCGACTCCTTGATTCGCGGCTTGCTCTTTGACCAAATCCCAAAATGTAGCTACTAGCTACGTAACTGTGTAGCTGGTAATCAAGCTGGATCATAGATAAAAATTTAGCCATAACAATTTTCCCCTAACTTGTAAACTGGAAGCGCCATTTTCCAGATTGCACGTTTAGTAGATAAAGGTACAAAATAAAATCCAAGGAAAAACGGATCTATTAGATGTAATTAATATCTTTCAAAATAACACAATATCCAAGGAAAGATATGAAAAGATTTAGGCAGTTAGGATAATTAATGAAGAAAAAATATAATCGTTATCCTCTTGCTTCACCCCTATAAATACCTTTCAACCCTTCAGTTGAGCTCTCCTCAACTCGCAAATTCTGCTTCAGAGAGAAAGAGGTTCATAAATTAAGTTGAGTTGCTTTGTGATTTTCGCGGATTCGAGGCGATTTAGCTCTTATTAGGTACTATGATTCTCTTCCTCTTTCTTTTTTTATGACCCTAATTCGACCTCTAGGCACCTTTAGAAATCATAGATACCCTCTTAGGTTTAGGAATTGTTTTGCAATTACGATGGGTAGAGATAAGGACAACGTAGTTAGCATTGTAACTGAGGAAAATTTACAACAAATTGCGGTGATGGCCCGCTTCCCCGAGTCTGCCAAACTGGTGGCTCCCAATTCCAGCCAACGCCCAGAGACTTGTCCTCTCGATTTCCTATGTTTCTTTGAGTACCCCTTTATGATTGGGTTCACCTACCCATTCCCCTAGCTTACTAAAGCTGCCATTGAACGCTTAGGTCTAGGTTCGAGTAAGTTCAAGCCATCCTTCTAGTGCATTTGTAAGGTGGTTGGGGAAAGAAGTAGGGAGTCGGAGTTAGATTTTGGGCTTGATGAGTTGATAGCTGTATATTCCATTAGGAAAGTAGGTAAAGGATACGCTACTTTAAAAGTTAAGGTAGCTGGCAATAAACTAGTGGATGATAAGGGCACACCAGATAGAGGGTGGAGAACTAATGATACGAATGTCAACGAGCAAAACTTCGATGGTTTGATAGAAGGTGCAAAGCAAGATGCAACCATGGGAGAACTAGTGGCTTATGGAGACACGAGACTCTTGGGGATGGCTAAAGCAAATTTTTACGTGTGCATGGTGACATGCAGAAGTTTCCTCACGTAAAAATCAAGCAAGAATAACTAGTAGTTTAGGAATGTTGAGCTATATGGGTTTTCTTCCCACTTCACTTGATAGGGTTTTCCCATATGGTGTTTTGTGATTTCTTAATAAGTCTATGGGTCATGGTTGATGGAATCAAGCATGGGGAACACGAAAATGGAGGTTTCTAGAAAAAAAGATCGAAGCTCGAAAGGTTTCTTGAAGTTCTTGAAAATGGAAGTTCATCAAAAATCAAGAAAAATAAGCATGTTATATGGCGGGTTGTATTACGGGATTTTGGAGAGTTTTGGGCAACGTTGTTTTACGTGTTGTTTGACTTGGTCAACTTTAGTTAGTTTGTTGATAATGTTGTCCTTAGATTTGTTTCTTAAAATAACTAAGATTTAGGGCAGAAAATCAGATTACAAGCCTTGGTGCGCAAGACTTGTTATCCGGATTTGAGTAGATTTTTGTTTTCCTAATTTTAGTTTGTTTGTGCCTTAATTCTAGGGTAGTTAGGATTTGTTTTAGGATATTCACATACTGGATGACATGTTTACCTATAAATATCATGTAAAATACCTCAAGAAAAACAGATTAGATTGATTAAAAACAAACTGTTTTTCGTTTCCATTGTTTGCGTCAAAACAATTTTTGTGAGGATTTCTTGTGAGAAATTCGATGAGTGAGTGGTGCTATTGAGCTTTATCTCACGTGAGGATAGTTTTTAGAATTTGAGGGTGCTTTGCTTTAATCAAATTCTAATAATTATTCGCCCTAGGACTTCGAATTTGTGGTGCGTCGCTTTATCAAGTTTGTGTTTTAGTTTATCTTGTGTGAGTGGCGTTTGTTTATAACAAAATTCACATCAACTATTGGTGCTCTTGTTGAGAGATTCGTTCAATTTCAAGTTATCATCATCAATTTTCATGGCTCAAGAGGGTGGAGACGAAATTCCACAAGGATTTACGAAGGGTTTGAGTTTAGCTCAAGCAAAAGAATTGCGCATGCAAGGGGAGATCGACGAGTTGAAGGCTCGTTTAGAAGAAGCCTTGACGATCATGGCTTCTATGAAGAAGACTCCCACTAAATCTAAGCAAAGGGATGGCTCATCATCAAGTTCAAGTGAGCAGGAAAGTGTGAGAAGTGTTCGTAAACCAAAGAAAGGATACTCGTCAAGCTCTAGTGACGACGAGGAGCCTAGGTCAAGACACAAACGCAAAGGGAAGATGAAGGATGATGATCGAAATCTTAAACTCGAAATCCCTGAGTTTAATGGAGCTATGGACCCTGAAAAGTTTTTATATTGGATTCGTAGAGTTGAGAGGCTTTTTCGTTACAAGGAGTATGATGATCATAAGTCATACAAATTACCGGAATTGAAGCTCACTTCCTACGCAAGTCTATGGCTTGAGGGTTTGCAAAGGAAAAGAAGGAAGGAGGGTAGGTCGAAAATCTCTTCATGGTCTAAGTTAAAGAGGGAGATGAGGAAACATTTTGTTCCTCAAGATTTTGAACAAAACAATTTCAGTAAGATGCATACATTGAAGCAAGAAAGAAAATCTGTTGACGAATACATCGTGGAGTTCGAAAAATTGATCATGGTTTGTGACTTAGAAGAGAAGGAGGACCACAAGGTGGCTCGTTTTGTGGCTGGTCTAGATGATAATATTAAGGAAAAGGTCGAATTACAACCTTATTGGACCTTTGATGAAGTTTGTAAAGTGGCTGCAAGAGTTGAGAAGCAAGTTGCATGCAAACCAAAAACATTTTTCAAGACTTACGATCCTAAGGAAAAACGTGATGTATTTCCTCAAAAATTAAACTTTGATAAAGTTGCTAAACCACCCCTCATCAAGGATAAGAGTTCAACTTCAAGGCCTCAAGGTAGTGATCCACGCATTGTTTGTTTCAAGTGTAAGGGGCAAGGCCACATCCAAAGAGATTGTCCTCATGCTAGGGTTACAACAACTCGAAATTGGGGAGATGAAGAAAACCTTGAAGAAGAGGAGGAGGTGTACGAGGATAAGGGAGAGGAAGATTATGCTAAATATGAGACTATGGAAGAATAAACGGAGGAGGTTCAACCAGAAACACAAGGCCAAGCATTGGTTTTGCGTAGGGTGTTGCAATCACAAATTGCGCAACCTTTGGAGAATCAACGAGACAAAATCTTTCTCACAAGGTGTAATGTTCAAGGCAAGCTTTGTGATGTGATCATAGACACTGGAAGTTGCACAAATGTAGTCTCTACATTGTTGGTGGATAAGCTTGAAATTCCTACGAAGATCCATCCCCAACCATACAAGCTACATTGGCTTAGCAACACAAGTGATGTTAGGGTAAACAAACAAGCTTTGATTGCGTTCAAAATTGGTAAATTCGAGGATCAAGTGCTTTGTGATGTTTGTCCTATGGATGCTTGTCATATCTTGTTGGGTAGACCTTGGCAATATGATCGTTTTGTGAAGTTTAATGGGCGAACAAATGTTTACATTGTGCGCAAGAATGCCAATGAGAAATCATTTGCATTAAAACCTTTGATGATTTCTAAACCTAAGGCAAACATGAGTAACTCTAAGGGTGCCTTGTTAATTGGCGGGAAGGAGTTAGAAAAGGAGATGAAAACAAGTTCTATGTCCTATATGCTCTTAGCCAAGGAGGTACAAGATGAAGCCCCAGTGATTCCTAGGGTTTTGCATCCAATGATGAATGAGTTTTCTGATGTGTTTCCCAATGAGTTACCACCAGGGTTACCACCAATACGTGGAATTGAGCATCAAATTGATCTCATTCCTGGTTCTCAGATTCCTAACAAACCTGCGTACAGATGCAATTCTTAGGAAACAAAGGAGATACAAAGGCAGATTGAGGAATTGATGGAGAGGGGGTACGTAAGAGAGAGCATGAGTCCATGTGCTGTGCCTACGTTGATAGTACCTAAGAAAGACGGAATTTGGAGGATGTGTATTGATTCAAGAGCAGTTAACAATATCACCGTCAAGTATAGGTTTCCTATACCTTGATTGGACGATTTACTTGATGAGTTACATGGTTCTCAATTGTTTTCGAAGATTGATTTACGAAGTGGCTATCACTAGATTCGAATGAAAGAAGGTGACGAGTGGAAAACAGGCTTCAAAACAAAACTAGGACTTTATGAATGGTTAGTCATGCCTTTCGGTTTAACTAATGCACCTAGTACGTTTATGAGGNTTTTATGAGGTTAATGAACGAAGTTTTAAAGCCATACATTGGTAAGTTTGTTGTGGTGTATTTGGATGATATCTTGGTTTATAGCAAGAGTGTTAATGATCATCTAAGTCATTTGAGGAGTGTGTTTGAGACATTACGGGAACAAAAGCTCTATGCTAAGCTCGAAAAATGCTATTTTATGGTACCAAGCGTGACATTCTTAGGGTACATTGTGTCCAAAGACGGAGTCTCTGTTGATCCGTCCAAGGTAGAAGCGATAAAATCATGGCCATGCCTAAACTGTGACGGAGGTACGTGCTTTTCATGGGCTGCTTCATTCTATAGGAGGTTTGTGAAGAATTTTTCATCTGTTGTTGCTCCTATGACCGAATGTCTTAAGAAGGATAAACCAAAGTTTGAATGGACTAAAGGGGCGCAAGAATCTTGTGATTTGATCAAGAAGTTGCTCTGTAACACACCCATTCTAGCCTTGCCGGATTTTTCTAAACCATTTGAGGTTGAAACGGACGCAAGTGGGGTGGGAATTGGTGCCGTTCTAGTCCAAGGGAAGAGGCCAATCGCTTACTTTAGTGAGAAATTGAATGGTGCTAAATTGAACTATTCTACTTATGACAAAGAATTCTATGCAATTATCAGAGCTTTGGATCATTGGAGTCATTATTTAAGGCCTAATCACTTCATACTACACTCTGATCATGAAGCTTTGAAGCACATCAATGGCCANCGAAGCTTTGAAGCACATCAATGGCCAACAAAAGTTGAGTCCGAGACATGCTAAATGGGTTGAGTATTTGCAATCATTTCACTTCTCTTCGAAATACAAAACGGGGAAGTCTAAAGTTGTTGCTGATGCTTTGTCAAGAAGGTATGCTTTGCTTGGTGTTTTAAACTTCAAATTACTTGGTTTAGAGTTGATAATCCAGTTTTACGAGCAAGATGGAGACTTTGGACCCATATTGGCGCAACTTTCAAAGGGTTCTATGAGTTCATATGTGCTACATGATGGGTTTTTGTTCAAAGGCAATCTGTTGTGCATACCAAAGTGTTCTATACGTGAATTACTAGTGCGAGAGGCGCATGGCGGAGGCATTGCTGGACACTTTGGAATTACAAAGACACTAACCATATGGCACGCCTACCCCCTTTCAAGGTTCCATCTCAGCTGTGCAACATGCAAAGAAGATGGTAATGAAAGCTTTTCTATTCATTCTTCGTATTTGAAAGTTAATACTTTATACGATTTTCCTTTTATAACTATTCGACTCCGTCCACTAGTGCAGGCAAAGCAAGATGATGGCAACTCTAACCAACCCCAGATACTGCTCATGCGTACGCATTTCAAGATTCCCGGGAAAGGAAAGGTGGCAGCCAACTCCAAACCAAGCAAATTGTGGTATGTAAATTTTAGAGCTTTTTTGAGAAAAATTGAGCCCATAACGGTTGTAATGCCACATTAAAATAAATTAAAAACATGACACCTCTAAATATGCAGTAATGAATGTTGAAGGTACTTATAAGCTGAATGGAACAGACGGTAATGAAATGGGCAAGTAAACAGCCATTTTGAGGTGTTTCGAGTCATTTTGGGTGACATTTCGCCCAAAACACTTGGAAGTTGACTTTTAACTTAACTTGAGGCCATACACTTGTAAATACTTGATTTAGGAATGTTTTACTTGATTATAAGCTAAAATGAAGAACAACTAGTGACTTGGCCATCTTTACCCACGTTTAGTGATTTTGGAGCTTTTTTGAGTGACTTTGAGCCCGTAACGGTTGTAATGGCCACTTCACAAAAAATTAACAAGACACCTCATATATGCAGTATAATGAATGTTAGGTCTTTTTAAGCTGAATGGAACAAACGGTAATGAATGGGCAAGTAAACAACCATTTTGAGGTGTTTCTAGTCATTTTGGGTACATTTGCGTTTGGGTGATCATCATCCTTCATCTTCCCTTTGCGTTTGTGTCTTGACCTAGGCTCCTCGTCGTCACTAGAGCTTGACGAGTATCCTTTCTTGGGTGTGTAACTTATCTCAACCTTTCTCCTTAACTTTCCTCCTCTCACTCTTGAACATTGATGATGAACCATCCTTTGCTTAGATTAGGGGAGTCTTCTCATAGAAGCCATATCGTCAAGGCTTCTTCAAATGAGCTCAACCGTCGATCTCCCCTTGCAGCGTAATTCTTTTGCTTGGTTAAACTCAAACCTTCGTAAATCCTTGTGGCATTTCGTCTCCACCCTCTTGAGCCATGAAAATTGACGATTGATAACTTGAGATGAAACGAATCTCTCAACGAAATACCAAAAGTTGATGTGATTTTGTATAAACAACGCCACTCCACAGATAAATTGGAACACAAATTTGATAAAGCGATGCACCACAAATTCGAAGTCCTAGCGAATAATTGTTAGAATTTGATTAAGCAAAGCACACCTCAAATCCTAAAACTATCCTCACGTGAATAAAGCTCTAGCACCACTCACTGCTCGTTTCCTTCTCACAATCCTCCACAAAAATTGTTTTGACGCAAAACAATGAAACGAAAACAATTGTTTTTAATCTATCTATCTGTTTTCTTGAGGTATTTTACATGATATTTATAGCTAAACATGTCATCCAGTATGTGAATATCCTAAAAAATATCCTAACTACCCTAGAATTAAGGCACAAACAAAAAACTAAAATTAGGAAAACAAAAATCTACTCAAATCCAGAAACAAGTCTTGCGCACCAGCTTGTAATCTGATTTCTACCCTAAATCTTAGTTATTTTAAGAAAACAAATCTAAGGAACAATATTACAAAAACAACTAACTAAAGTTTACCAAGTCAAACAACCACGGAAAACACGGAAAACACGTTCCCAAAACTCTCCAAATCCCGTAATACAACCCGCACATATACATGCTTATTTTTCTTGATTTTTGATGGACTTCCATTTCAAGAACTTCAAGAAACCTTCGAGCTTCGATCTTTTTTTCAAGAGACCTCCATTTTTGTGTTCCCCATGCTTGATTCCATCAACCATGACCCATAGACTTATTAAGAAATCACAAAACACCATATGGGAAAACCCATCAAATGAAATGGGAAGAAAACCATATAGCTCAACATTCCTAACTACTAGTATTCTTCTTGCTGATTTTTACGTGAAGAAACTTGTGCATGCACCATGCACCACGTAAAAATTTCTTTAGCCATCCCCAAGAGTCTCGTGTCTCCTAAAGCCACTAGTTCTCCCATGGTTGCATCTTGCTTTGCACCTTCTATCAAACTGTCGAAGTTTGCTCGTGACATTCGTATCATCCTCCTCTTCTCAGAAGAGTTTTCTCCTCAAACCTCGAAGTTGGTCATCAGGAACATACGGAGCTAAACCACCAGTGTGTGAAAGTAGCATAACTCCAATTCTCCTGGCAACTCCAATTTGTTACGCATTGTCCCCACCTTACTTATGATTTTGAACGGCCATCACACCGAGGCATAAGCTTGTTTTTCCATTGATTTGGGAACCTTTCCTTTCTCAATTGTACCAAACCCAAATCCCCTTCCTTTGACATGTCGTGTTGATTTGTGTTTTGTTCGTCTTGCCTTATAAAGATCATTTACCTTTTCGATCCTGGCCCTTACCTCTGCTGAAGCTTCTGTATGTAGCAACACCTTCGTCTTGCATCCTTATGTACCAACTCCCCTTTAGGTACTTACAAAATCAATTGGCAGTTTATGGTTAATTCCATAGACAATGTCGAAAGGTGAATTTTTGATACAAGTGGGATCTATTGTAAGCAAACTCAGCATGAGCAAGTTTCAAATCCCAATCTTTTTGTGTTTTACTAACCAACACACCAAAAACCCCTAGAGTGCGATTTGTCACTCTGTTTGGCCATCTGTTTGAGGATGATAAGATGTGCTAAACAAGAGTTTCGTACCTATCAATCTCCAAAGTGACTTCCAAAAGTAACTCATGAACTTTGTGTCTCTGTCACTGACAAGGTTTTTGGAACCCCATGTAACCTGATATATCTCGAAAGTACAAGTCAGCTACATTCAAGCATGTCGGTCTTGTGACATGGTGTGATGTGAGCTATTTTTGAAAATCGATCAACCACTACCATAATTGCATCCTTGCTCTTGCTTGTCCTTGGTACCCTACATGAAATCCATAGAAATATCCTCCCACGGTCCCTCTGGCACTGGCAATGGGGTGAGTAGCCTTGGTGGAAGGCTGCCTTTGCCCTTTGACAGTAGCACATTGAGCTATGATAATTCAACATCGACGATCATCTTGGCCAGTAAAAATGCTCTTGCAA
>PYUH01000535.1:206077-234703 GCA_016808085.1 Suaeda aralocaspica
TTATTATGACAATTAGAGCACAAAAGCAATTTGTTTAGATGTAAACTTAAAAGTACAGCTTCAGATGTAACAACATTTTCGGCCTATCCAACTATTTTCAAAGAAGCAATTGCAAACTGTCCTAAGTGTATCACAATATTTCTCCTGCGAGTTTGAAATCAAAATTTACATACCAGCTACCAATATACCACAATATCTGCCCCAAATCCTAACTCGACATCATGTAGCTTAGACGAAACAGACACAAAATCATAGCACATGTTGTTAACAATAAAAGTCCTCAATAAGAAATAGCAACAATCCNATGTTGCTTAACCAAAATGCCTGGCTTTTCTCCATACAGTAAGGACAAGCTTTCTTACCGGTTGTAGACCACCCAGACATCATACCGTAAGCTGGAAAGTCACCAATGGTCCACAAGATGGCTGCTCGAAGAGTGAAATTTTGTTTTGTTGAAATGTCGTACGTAGTTGCACCAATGTCCCACAGTTGTTTCAACTCTTCAATTAAATGGCTGCATGTAAACATCTAAGTTTCCCTTTGGGTTGTTTGGACCGGGAATAATCAANGAAAACATAATGTTTTCCCACTAATAATGTTTTCCGAAAACAGTATATACTTTGGCTACATAACTAAGATAACTACACTTTGACTATTCTTCGCCTACCATAGAATATAAAGGAAAAAGTGCAAAACATAGTTTTCTCAAAAAACAGAGTACTATAGTTTATCCTTGGTTTATTCAAATAGAGTGACCAAATAACTAACCTCTTTAAGTTGCTAACTTTCTTATTCTAATCTTATAAAACCAACAACCCCACTTTTATTCATCTTGATTTTCAAATTNCCAGATGCAAATTCGTTAGAGCATCTATCTAATTGTTTCCAAGCGTCACTGTCACTAGGGTGTGCCATTATGCCTTGCTGTCGAGGATTCTTTGCATGCCATGCCATTTCCTCTGCAACGTCCTTTGTTGCAAACATTCTTTGCAATCGAGGAGTAATGGGGAGGTAAGTGAGAACATTCAAAGGCACATCGTTCCCTTTAGAAGTCTTCTTGTATCGGTCGCTNATTCCCTTTAGAAGTCTTCTTGTATCAGTCGCTGCCACAGACCGTACACGTAGAAGCGTTGGCATCCTATTTCCAAAACAACATGCAACCTCTCGGGCATGCATCAATTTTTTGCACAGGCATCTCCAACCCCTGAACAATCTTCTTCACCTCGTAGAAGGTCTNTCATATAGCTTCAATCCTTGAAGTGCTTCCTATCCATATTATAGAGGTCGTTCGAAACTCAGCCTTAAAGCAATTAGACTAAAACACGTAAATTCTTCAAAATTATGACAAAATCAAAAAAGAGGTTGAGTTCACTTGACAACAATGTTATATAAACACATATCATGTCACTCCTCCCTCCCCCTCCAATATCAAACACGCTCATTAGCCTCATTGCCGGCTTCCTAACCACTGGCCGTTAGATTACGTTTTGGAACAGCGAACACACCACCTCATCGTACAATTATTATACAGAGAAAGAGCACAATACCATTGTTTGGAATACCTGAAGGCTCACGGATCTAGTATCCTAGCACCTTTAGTTGAAACTTACTTTGAATATTACAAGCATGATGACAATGTTTTACAAACAAATTGTCAAGAGATCATTGTTGATTTACAGGATACCAAATACCTCACAAATACATCTAGTTAGGTCATTGAAAAGAAGCAGAAGTTCATAATTTACGCCTAAGCATTCGGAAGCACACAATAATTCACCTAACTCAACTCCCATCATGTATATGGAATAGTAAAGCATCGCACACCTAGCATACTTATCTCAGCATCCTAAATCATATGCAACAGTAGCCACATAAGAACCTAATATCATGTTATGTGATTAATCTCACTAATCATCCTTTCCTTCCTTACCTGTTATGTGTTCAAGGTCAATACGACACAACCCTCAGATCAATTAACAATACTATAAAATAGCACATTCAACTAGCATGAATTTTGCTTGAAATGTTTCTTTTCCCATAAAGCCCGCTACCCCCTCAATCCTCTGATTCACATTTCACAAACAATTGAATATCTAACAAGTCCTAAGCACCAAATCATTCAATTTCAAATGCAATATTCAAATACACCCAACCTGTTACCCGCTACAATCTAATTCCACCACAAAGTTCACAAACAATCTTATGCTCTTATACAAATCTATAAATATAGCTTTTGCTCAACTAAAGTGTCCATGTAAAAATCACTCCGGAAATCACAAAATTTATGCAAATCAATTCCTTGAATACAATTACTAAGCCGAAATCTTAAATGTTCCATAATCTAACTCCATTACATTATCACAAGCAATCTTATATTCTGTAGCACTTGCTGTTCTGGTTGAACTAAAATGTACACCCAACTACAATCACTCCAAATAACACAAAATTAACTCCAATCAATCAAAATATAAACACTACACCGAATATGGAATCTTTCACAATCTAATTCCATCACAAATATCACTAGCTATCTTGTATTCTACAACAGTTAATGTTCCACTTCAAGCAAATTATCCACTCAACTACAATTACTCCAAAAATCACAAAAGTTCCACAAATTAATTTCATGAATACAAACACTTCACCAAATCTGGCATCTTCTACAAACTGATTCCATCACAAGTGATCAAACATGTGTCAACAATTACAGTTCCAGTTCAAGCAAAATGTCCACTCACCTACACTCTACTCCAGAATTCACAAAACAATCTCATATTTTCATGAATACAAACACTAAGCCATAAACACTCTGCTGAATCAAACTTGGTATAGTCGCAGTTTGATCATAAAACTGGACAAACTTTGTAAATTTAGCATACTCATCTCAGCATCCTAAAACATACACAACAGTAGCCTAATAGCAAATTATGTGATTCATCTCAAAAATCATCCTTTCCTTTCCTTCCCTTCCAGTCAAGTGTTCAAGGCCAATCCTACACAACCCTTAGATCAATTAACAATGATACCAAATAGCACATTCAACTAGCATTAATTGTGCTTCAAAAAGTTCTCTTGTAACATTTGAAAAGGTATTCTACATCAATTATCAAATAAACTGCAATTGAAAAAATAAATATTAAAAAAAAATAAAACAAAATAAACAATTATATCATAAACTATGTACAAAATTCAATGTATGATATAAAAAATTACACCAAATATTGACATGGGTATTCAAATGAAGGTCTAAATAATTCGAATTTCGAACATTTTAAACAAAAGATTGAATTACACCAAATATTGACGTGGGTATTCAGAAATTTCAACTGAAGATTGAAAAATGAAAATGGGTACAAATTATCATCACAAACTAATAACATGCACAAAAATTAAAGCTTGAATTCAATAAAATAAATAGGAATCGCATTAATAGAACAATTATAATAGGAGTTCAATGGAAAAAGAATTGACCTTTGTAAATTTGGGGATTAAAGCCTTCAAACCCAAGTTTTGAAATTACGACGTAAAAGATGAAACAAAAGTTTTTTGTTTGCTGGTTTCAAATTGATAGGAACGTTTTAATTTAGCCCAAGAGCCGGCGAAGGACGAAGAAGAACAAGACGACGAAGAAGAACAAGAATGCGTTGAACAAGAACGACGGAAGAAGAACAAGAGTAAGGTTGAGAGTAAGGTTGAGAGTGTTGAGAGGGAGGGAGGGAAGAACAGCCGTCTCCGGCGCCGCCGACGTGAGGGAGGGAGTATGTTGAGAGTGTTGAGAGGGAGTTAGGTTTTTTTTTTGTTTCGCGCGACAAAATATCAAATAAAGGATGGTTTAAAGTTTGTCGGGATTTTCCGACGGAATTTCCGTTGGAACAAATTCCGTCGCAAATTTCCGACGGAAAATCCATCGCAATAACTTATTTTCCTTCACAAAATCTTTAAATTTCATATGAAATTTTGTAGGAAATTTCCGACAGAATATTCCGTCGCAATCAAGTGAAATTCCGTCGCAAATTTGCGACGGAAAGTAATTCCGTCGCCATTTGGGTAATTTGCGATGGAATTTTATTCCGTCGGAAAAAAGCTGTTTTCTTGTAGTGACCATAGACTTCCCATTCCGGAACACATTTCCTGTATAAACCATCTGCACACTCACGAAACAAGTTAGGATCATCCCAAAAGTATCGCTTTGCATCATGCAAAAACTTCTTTTTCTGCTCATAAGTCAAATCAGAAGGTAAGACACCCCCTACAACGTAGTTAGCAAAATCAGCAAACCAAGGAGAATTTACACAAACTGCAAACAGATGTTCATCAGGAAAAGAATCATCAATGGGGGTAGAGATCTCCCCATCATCATACCGTATCCTCAATAAGTGGTCAGCTACCACATTCTCTACTCCCTTCTTATCATGAATCTCGAGATCAAACTCTTGAAGCAACAAAATCCACCGAATAAGCCGTGGTTTGGCCTCCTTCTTCCCAAGTAGGTACTTAAGAGCTGCATGGTCAGTGTAAACAATAACTTTCGAACCTACAAGGTAAGCACAGAATTTATCTAATGCATAAACAATAGCAAGCAACTCTTTTTCCGTGGCGGCATAGTTGACTTGAGCTTCATCCAAGGTCTTACTAGCATAATAAATAGCATGTAGGACCTTATCCCTCCTTTGACCTAAAACTGCACCAACTGCAAAATCACTAGCATCACACATTATTCTAAAAGGTAAATTTCAATCGGGAGATTGTATAATAGGTGCTGAAATTAATGCATTTTTGATCATATTAAAGGACTCAAGACACTCATCCGTGAACTTAAACTCAGCATCTTTCAAAAGCAATTGAGTTAGTGGTTTTGCAATTTTAAAAAAATCCTTAATAAACCTGAGATAAAAACCAGCATGACCCAAAAAACTTCTTACCCCTTTTACATTCACCGGAGGTGGCAATTGCTCAATTACCTGTGTTTTCGCCTTATCCACCTCAATACCACGCTCGGACACCAAATGTCCCAAAACTACTCTTTCATTGACCATGAAATGACATTTTTCCCAATTTAAAACCAGATTTACCTATTCACATCTTTCGAGTACTTTAGTCAAGTTAGTCAAACATGAATCAAAATCAGAACCATAAACACTAAAATCATTATGAAGACTTCCATAATAGACTCTATGAACTCAGAAAAAATGCTCATCATGCAATGTTGAAAAGTAGCTGGTGCATTACATACACCAAAAGGCATTCTACGATATGCAAAAGTACCATAACGACATGTAAAAGTAGTTTTCTCCCTATCATCAGGATGGATGGGGATATGAAAGAAACCCGAATATCCATCAAGATAACAAAAATACTTATTCTTAGCTAATATTTCCAACATTTGATCAATAAAAGGAAGGGGGAAATGATCCTTTTTAGTTGCAACATTCAATTTTCTAAAGTCAATACACATTCTCCATCCTGTAACAACTCTAGTAGGAATCAATTCATTTTTATCATTACGAATAACAGTTGTTCCCCCTTTCTTAGGGACTACCTATACGGGACAAACCCACTAGGAATTAGGCGTTGAGTAAATAATACCTGCATCTAGAAGTTTAAGAACTTCTTTCTGCACCACCTCCTGCATGTTAGGATTCAAACGACGTTGGCCCTATATACAAGGTTTATAACCCTCCTCTAAATGAATTCTATGCATGCAAAAATCAGGACTAATACCAGTCAAATCATCAGTAGTATAACCAATAGCCTTCTTATGAGACTTAAGCACAGACAAGAGTTTATTTAATTGACTATCAGTAAGAGAAGCACTAACAATGACTGGGCACAACTCCTTATCATCTAGAAAAGCATATTTCAAATTAGAGGGGAGGGGTTTCAGCACAGGTTGAGTTACCTCTTTAACAGAACAAACCTCTTGTGGTAACTCAATAAATTTCCGGCTCTCCACCGGATTTAATTCCTCACCAGTGAGATCATGGACCAATTCATCGGCATCAATTGTACCTTCACCTGCACCAACATCAAGACAAACAATGGCCTCCATAAGATCCTTTGTAGTAGATCGAGGCATATCATCAATAACAATCTCATCAATGACATCAATAACATAGCATGACTGTTCCATCATAGGACTCTTAAGAGCCGCATTAAGATTAAAGGTGACTTTATCATCCCTTACAGAAAGAGTCAAACTACCATTTTTCACATCAATAACAACACCTGCAATGTGTAAGAATGGTCTACCAAGTATAATTGGGATATGAGCATCCTCATCCATATCTAACACAACAAAATCAACAGGAATAAATAATTTCCCGACTCTCACCGAGACATCCTCTAAAATACCTTTAGGGTATTTCACTGTCCTATCTGCCATCTGCAAAGTGTTGTTAGTAACCTTTAAAGCACCCATATCAAGTTTTTTGCAAATAGAGAAAGGCATGACACTAACACTAGCCCCTAAATCACATAAAGCTTTATCAATAAATAATGGGACAATATTACAAGGGATAGAAAAACTTCTCGGGTCCTTTAGCTTAGGTGGTGACTTGTTTTGCAATATGGTACTGCACTCCTCCGTAAGTGCTACGGTCTCCACCACATTCAACTCACGTTTCCTGCTTAAAATATCTTTCAAAAATTTAGTATAAATAGGAATTTGAGTTATCAAATCAGTAAATGGAAGAGTAACCTGCAAATTCTTCACAATATCTAAAAATTTACTGCAATGATTATCATTCTTACTCCTGGTCACCCTGTTCGGAAAGGGCCACCTAACATATGACCTTGGGATCGTATCAATCGATGTGTCATCTACCTTCTCCTTAGGTGCTTCAGTTTCCTTAGCTGGAACTGTCTCTAAATCTTCAATCACCACATCACTGGTCTTCTTAGCTCCACCGGCAACATCAGAATTAACATCATCAGTAGGCATTTTCGGGCCCTCATAAGCAGTTCCACTCCTCAAAGTAATGGCATTGACATGGTCCCTCGGAGGATTCTGTGATGCCTGTGATACTAGAGGTGTAGGTTGTGATGGAAGGTGGCCTGGTTGCCTTTGAGCAGTTGAGTGTGCAATCTGAGCTATCTGAGTCTCCAGGTGCTTGTTTTGAGCCTGCATTGCCTCCATATTTTTCTGCATCTGCAACATCATATTTTTCAGCTCTGCAACATCTGCAACATCATCTGCAAAAAAACCTTTAGGAAGTCATTTCCCATGTCTTTAAGGTTGTAAATGATGATCACGACTCCACAAGAAATAAAAGACACAATGCCTAAAATGAGAAAAAACCCTATCAAGTGAAGTGGGAGAAAACTCATAGGAAAAACCAACTTATTCCCCTTATCAATCATATCTTTCCTTGATTTGCGTTCCCACCTAGGTATGTGTGACCATTCACACGCAAATCACATCCTTAGATGCACCCATTAGACTTGAGTCTCCATAAGAAATTAATTCTCCCATGGTTGCACCCTTCATTGTAGCTTCAATCAAACCTTCGAAGTTGTGATCAATATTTGTCTCACTTTCTCTATTCACTCTCTTCCTTTTTAAAGCTTTGGTACATACTAGGATGATTAACACCATGACAAGTTCAATTTTTAAATCATTTACCCATGTGGTCCTCTAATGTAAATGACATATCTTGAATTTAAAGGTCCATCGGGTTATGTAGCAAGTAAAAAAAATGATGTCTTCATCCAATGAATTTACTACTATTATAAAATGAAAACTCTGAATCATCCCCGATACAGGGACGAATCGGGTTCGGGGACGGCAACCCATTCGATGTACCCATGCTCCATAGTTTATAAACATCGATCAACCATATTTCTTCCTTTGGTAATTAATGTATATGCTCATTTATGATCATTTGTAGTCAATAAATTATTGATTAATAGTTTGACAGTAAAATGTGTCAATCAAGTGAATAGAGGAGTTGAGTATGTGCACAGTTCATTTAATACACGCAAACTCTTTACAAAAACTATGCTCAAAGATATAGTACAATAGATGCTTTTCATAAATACTAAATGGGCATATAGCATTAAAATTCAACATTCTATTCAATCTTTTAGGCTTAAATTTTCAAATTTGTCATGTCAACACTTTTAATTAAATTGGTGAAGTAAATATACAATCAATGTAGTGGTGAACAAGCTATTTATTCAGCTATTGAACGTATATATGCAATACAATCAATAACATGATTAACTTCCAACGTTAAAAAGGGTTTATGATATTGGTTAATTAAAATTTTGTGTAATATGTAATTTTTAATACACTTACGAAACTAATATTTGTTTACTTTGGCAAAATTATATTAGAATAGTATATGATGAAATATGTGAAAGAAGTAGTAAGTTACACATGTTAGTCCTAGATTTTTAAATAAATCATCATGTAATTGTCTTCATCTAATTATATATAGTATGGTTTGTAAATATACAAATAAGTTGGTAGCTTAATAGTAAATATAAATATCTAGACTTAAAAAACCATGTATGGTTTTGGATTCGACAATATGGTGAATAACGAATAGACCCTACGAATAATAAAAATAAGATTTTATAGTATACATTGCCTGTAACAACTTAAAGCCGTAATATTAATTTATTTTCGGCGACCTACTTTACAAGTTGTTCTACTATTTTAATTAATTATTGCTTGCATACTATTAAGTACAACATATGTTTTATTCCCGTGAACTCATTTATTTGAACACATATTACCATATATTTACGATTCCATAATAGTCAAGACCTTCCGAAATATGATAAGATTGTAAAACAAATAGTTTACGACTACTACAATCATTTGATTCAACCATTCATAATTAATCAAACATCAAAACAAGGTTACATATGCATGGGGTATAATAACGACCCTAATGATTGAATAACCCAATTAATTAGCTATTGAGCTTGCATGCATGGTTGTAAATAAGTGTTGACCTGTAAATCATGTGCATGTTATGGCATATTTGGTAATCTGGATGAGATTAACGAGTTGACCTGTAAATCATGTCCTGACGTGTCGTGATAATTATATGAACGGTTAGAACGACTACAACGCAACTTATCTTGTATAATAAAATTTCGTTTTTTTTTCGAGAAACTCTCTAAGTATTTATCAGTATTCTTTAGGTTGAACATCATTTCTAGTACAACAAAGGTTATATATAGGAAGATTAGGGTGGGTGGATGTGAAAAGGTGATAATTGAAAGTCATATGTGTATTGATGAGGGCAGTTGAATGTGGAGAGTTTTGAAAGTACCAAAGAGTTAATTAAAGGGGGCTGATAGGTAGTGATAATTCATTGCACTACGGTCTTGGAAACTGTTTAAGTACTCTGAATATTGAATCAAGTACGTTGTCTTTAGGGTTGAATACTTGAATATGTAATTAGTATGCGTATTTATTATGCACTTGAATATGAGGAGTGTTGAAAAGGAGTTGTTTGGTTGAAACGGGAAATGAATTCCTATATGAAATTATATTTAATGGGAAGTAAACTAGCTTTGATCCCCCTGGATCATATGATAAATAAAACTACTCTAAGGTTTACTAAATAAATTTTATACGTTTTAACTAAGTAGTTTTTTAATTAAATCTTAAATTTGGTAAAATCAAATTTAAAAATTCATAAAGAGATGAAATATTAAGTACATGAATATATAGAGAGTATATACGAAACCCGTTTAAATTAGCAATAATAATGTTTTTGCAAATTATATATTGATGATTAATTATTTTTTAATATAATTAATTGTTAATGTTTTTTCCCTCAAGAAATGATTCATTTATTATTATTAGGGATTTATGTGAGTTAAATTTGACGTAAATAATTATATTTTAAACGGCTAGTATTTTTGAACATAAATAGACGATTGCTAAAGAAATTTACAGAATTGGAATGAAAGAAAAATTATAAAAGTTGAAAATAAAATGATCACACAAATTGTGTTCAAAGATAATCACACAAGCAATTGTTTATTGTTATTCATTAACATTTTTTGTGATTTCACATACATATTACAAAAATATTATTAAGAGTTCTTTGATTATTCGCTTTATATTGAGTTTTTCATTTATTTTGCAATCCATAATATTATAATTTGTTGTATGGAAAAACAATTATAGTATTGTATAGCTTAGTTGATAAAGTCTATGTATCTTAATGTGAGAGGTCATAAGTTCAATTATTAACAAACACGTTTTTTCCCTAACATTCACGGTTCATTGAAATTGTATTAAAGAGGTGCCACATGGCGGATTGCTATCAGTCGCCTTGTGTTTTTAATATATAGTAGCTGATACCCTTTTCCATTTACTAGGAATTAACTCAAGTTTGTTTGGTTGATAATATAAGAACTTATATTTCCTAGAAATTGAATTCCTACGTGTTATTAGTAAGCTTTATTATTTTTTGTTTAAGATAACTAATTTGGAGACATAAAGAAAGAAGTTAAATTATTAGTGACAATAATGCAAGAAGGTCCTACAATAAGTATGGGAATTGTGACTTACCAAGCCCCCTTGGTAAATGATTTCCCATATTCCTTGGTAATTGAAACTTGCCTTGGAAATTCTATTTCCCCCATTAGGGATAATAATGTAAGAGGGTCGTAGAATAGTAAGGTAAGGTTTTTATGAAGAATCTATTTGCGCACGAAAGGCTCGGTAAGTTCACTGTTCTATCTTTACCGAAAATTGATGATGGATTATATTTTAATTCCTTTACAAATATTATATTCAATAATAAATGAAAATGTATTTACTGTAAAAGTGTGTAGGCCATACAATTATAAACACTGTAGAGTTGAAAATTAGTAGGATTGGTGTTGGGCCTGTAGTTGTGGGATACAAATTGTTGGAATATGAGTTTACAACGTAGACCCATCAACTCTCCTTTATTTTACAACCAATATGTTGATTTTCCTCTCATTTAAATCTCCTTCACTCTTCAGTCTCTCCTTTCAACTATCATGTCATCTTAATCGCCTCCCAATTCCTAGGGTTAGCGTTAGAGTTAGGGTGAGGGTTAGGGTTAGGGTCCGGGTTTTTTGACAAAAAATTAGCTCGCCTCTCTAACTTACATCTAATTCATTCCCTTTCATGCCCCTCACAATTTCGGCCTCTACATAGTTCCATCTAGTGTCGCTCTTTTCTTCTCCCTCTCCTTTTATAGAAACCGCAAATAGGAAAGAAATAAGGTAGTAATTAATGGTTTTGTTTCAACAGTTGATTTAATTTAAACCTTTCTAGTCTTTTATGCTTTTTTGATTTTTATGTTAAATTTAACTGGTTTAATGTTTGATTCAATTAAATCTGTATTATAAACACCATAGATCTATGAAATTTTTTAAAAAAGCCATTCAAGCCCAACTAACGTTTAATTATATTAGATTTAATTACAACAGTTGTTCTATTACATTTATTCTTGTTTCCAGCTAACTATGAATGTTAATTGTGTTTTGTGGGGATGAACCTCTTTCTTTGTTATAATAAAACCCATCTTTTATTAGGGTATACTTGTTTGTTTCGATTTGATAATTAAAAATTTATTTGATCCGAATTGCTTGATTTAGTTTTAATTTCTGGGTATTAATCTTTTGAGTCTTGGTAGTCGTATTTTTATGTTTGTGGATCAATCATCAGTACTGAACAAATTTTCCATTTAACACACTTTCATCTCCAGATTTTTGGGCAACGTGTTAAATTTTGGGACCTCAAATCTCCGGGAATTGTAGATCGAATATCACAAATATTTCACAGATTTGTGGATGAAAGTTATCTTTTGAATTTTTTGCAGAAATGCGAATATTTTCGTATTTATATAGGTTTGTGTCTGAAGTGAACTGTTTTTGTTTCTTGCGTAGATGGTTGGTTTCCAAATGTTGCATATAAGTTATACATTATTTGGGCTAATTTTTGCATTCTGTATGCCAAAGTAATGATGTGATCATTGGTCTCACTTTGTTTTCACTTTGTTTGCACATGTTTTTTGATTTGTCGTTTCTTTTAGTTTTTTTTTTTAAAAATTAAAATTTGTTTTGTAAATAAGTCTATTACATAACTGGTTTAAAGCTTTTGAGTAATCATGATAAGGAGTTTAAGATGCGTAAGTGTAAATGGAAATTGTTTTACCTTCAAAACGTAATATGACTCGTCTTTTTTCCAGGTTACTGAGATTAGGAATTGATATATCTGAAGCAGCTGCGCTAGTGATTTTAGATGGAGTGCCACAATTTAGCCCGTAGAAAATGATATCTACTCTGTCGTGTTTGTTTTTACGTGGAAAACTGTTAGGTGTTTTTTTATTTGTTTTATTTTTTTGTTGTTGTTATCCTATTTAATTATATTTGTCTTGTTGTTTATGTGTTGGTATCATTAGTGTTTTTTATGCTTAGTGTGGTGCTCCATAGTTCATAACATAAGGCATATTTCAAGAAACCTATGTCGATATGCAAAATGTGGCTAAGTTTGGACTTTGTTGTTAGGATAATACATTAGAGAGTTTAGTTGATTAGAGTAAATTCAAAACACAACTGATTATCACTAGATACAAATGCAATATTTAAAATAGGTTGGAAATCATTCAGTAGGATAATATCTGAGACTCTTTAGGTGCCATAGGATAATCACCTGCAACGGATACCACAATCTTTAGTTAAGTGTGAAATGCATTCTTTAGCTAATTATCGAATGTTTGGGGAGGAAAGTAGGGGACATGCTGTAAGTGCTTAGAATATGCCAATGCAAACCCGCTCTTATAATCAATGTAGGTAAAACCTAATGCTTGCTCACGTGCTCTGCGTAGGCCCCTAGGAACTGATGATCCTAGGGGGGCGCAATATCATGCAACGCATATCGCAAAAAACTGTTAGAACATTAATGCAATCTTAAGCTAGCTGTAAGAATGTTAGGTTAGGATAGTAGGGGACAGACCTTAGGTGCTTAGGAGTTTTCCCATACAAAAACTCTCATATAAACACTGTAGGTCACCCGTAATGGTTTCTCACGTGCTCTGAGTAGGCCCCCTAGGAACTGATGACCCTTGGGGGGGGGGGGGCTCTATCACATGCAACACATATGGCAAAAAACACTAGAACAAAAATGCAATCTTAGGCTAGGTGTAAGAATGGTTGGGTAGGATAGTAGGGGACTGGCCTTGGGTGCTTAGAATATTCCCATGCAAAGTCGTTCTTCCTCTTATAAACAATGTAGGTCACCCCTAATGGTTGCTCACGTGCTCTGCGTAGGCCCCCAAGGAACTGATGATCCTACGGGGGAGCAATCACATGTAACGCATATCGTAAAAAAACGCTAGAACCAAAATGCAGTCTTAAGCTAGGTGTAAGGATGGTTGGGTAGGACCATGCAAACCCGCTCATCGAAACCAAAATATGCTATTAGCAAATGCTTGCTCAATCTCTATGTCCATATATGAAAAAGATTAAACTAGTAGTTGGGTAAGTGGGCTATGGTATGCTTATGTTCTTCGTTTGTTTTAAATATAGAGTTCTGAAATGAAGGAGTTATTTTTGATTTTGAATGGTTGATTGAAATGTTGCCTTTTTATGGGTAATGGTTAGTTTGTTGTGATTTGGGGTGTTGTTTTATGCAGCAGTGTTATGGTTTACCAAGAGCTGTTGAATGATTTATGTCGATTGCGTGCAGGCCGAGTTCGACTCATTTATAATTTAGATGACATAACAAATATTTTTAATTTGTTATTTTTAGTCAATGTATGATTAACAAACTCAGGATGACATATACTTTTGGTTAGTAAGTACAGTTGTAATAACCTAAAAGAATAACTTTTCATCCACTTTAAAAATGTGTGCCCAAATTTTTCATTCACATTCGGGATTATAAGAGAGTTTGATTAGAAGATCTTGATTTTGCGTTATTAGTTTTACACCCTAAGCATGTGTCGTATTTAAAGTCTGTAGACCCTAATAAAGTGTTGTTGTTTTTTGGTTTAATTTTATCATTGTTGGTGTTTTTTGGACGTTTTGATTACTGTAATTTATGCGGAGTGTGGTGCTCCATTCCTCAAAGACATAACACGTATCTAAGGAAACCAATGTCGTGAGGCAATATAGCTCTTAGTCTACACTTTGTTGTTAGGATACTACATTACATAATTTAGTTGATTAGGGTTAAGTCAAAACACATAACTGAAAATCACGAGCTACAAATTTAATATATAGGAATTGTTATGAGTATTTCAGTAGGATAATATCGTAGACTCTTTTAAGTGCGTAGGATAATCATATGCAATGGATAGCGAATTTGTTAACTAATTGTGAAATGCAATTTTTAGCTAATTGTTGAAGGTTTGGGTAGGATATTAGGGGAGAGCCCTTGGGTTCTTAGAATATGCCAATGCAAACCCGCTCTTATAATCAATCTAGGCAAAACCTAAAAGATGCTCATGTGCTCTGCGTAAACCCCCTAGGAACTGATGACCCTAGGGGGGCGCAATTACATGCAACACATATCACAAAATTTGGATAGGGCTATTGAAATGTTGTCCTTTTATGGCCAATGGTTAGTTTGTCGTTGTTAGGGGTGATGTTTTATGAAGCAGTGTTATGGTTTGATAGGGTTGTTTACTGATTTATGTCGCTTGCGTGCAGGCCGAGTTCGACTCGGTTAAAATTTGGATAACGTAAAAAAACTTTTACTCTGTTATTATTTATTCATTGTATGATTAACAAATACAGGATGACATAAGAATTTGGTTAGTAGCAATTATGCTGTAATTGATGAACAGAATAACTTTTCATCCACTTTACAAATGTGTGCCCAAAATTTTCATTCATAGGTAGGATTATAAGAGGGTTTGATTAAAAGATCTTGATTTTGAGTTATTACATAAACACCCTAAGCATGTGCTGTATTTAAATTATGATCCCCCTAATAAATTGGGACATTAAGAATTCACAACTGTGAATTTTCTAACCAGATTTGCTAATATAACCTTAATGTTCCTTTCTTCCTCCTTGTGTTCTATGTAGCACACAAAACAAATTATAAATTAGGTATTAGAAAAGTTTTTTCCCCTCAAAACAGCCATCGTAAAGACATATTTGTACACCTTAACGTACTTGCAACAACTCCCACTCCAATATCACCGTTTTTTCTAGTATGTAATCGCCCCCACTATCCACCACCATCCATCCTGTTACATATAGCAACCATAATTTTCCATCCTTGGTTACCCTAACGGCCTTCTCAATTCAACTACATTTAAAAAAAAAAAAAAAAACATTCATTTAATCTAATATAAATTAAGTTCACAAAAATACTATATTAAATTAAACACCACAAACAGTTATAGTCAGTAGTTCAATGTTTTTAAATAACGCATGATCATATTGATTACAAATATAAAAATAATTTTTTTTTATTTGTTGAATGTTGATGGGTCTTTTACAACTAATAATTTGTTATTGTGAAACCGCTACATTGGTCCAACAAAAATCGAATAGTAAAAAATACCTTGTATGCTAAAACATTGCTTAACTTATTTGAGCTATACAAGCCTTACGTTTTGATCGACTCGGTGGACCCTTACATGTGGTGCACACTCATGCGAACGTAATAATAATACCTCTAAAACAGTGTGGTTTATCTTTTGGTGTCATTTACAGCAACAATGGAAGGACATAATGCTGCAAATTTTATCAAAATCTTACAAGGAGAGTTTAAAAATAGTTTGGTAAGGGTTCTCTTCATACCTTTGTATAAGATTGTACTTAATGTGATTATAATGTTATTGACATTGGATGATGCTAAATAAAGATTTATTAATGGTTGCTAATTTTGGACAAAAATACGTTGACTTTTTCTAAACTTCTTTAAGTTGTTTAATGAATTTGATGCTTACCTACTCGATATGGATAAATTATAAAGATTCAATATCAGTTTTTTGGGGTTCAAATATGACGATTACATTGATGGTTGAATAGATAAATTGTAGTAGGGGGAAATCAGTTGGAATAAGGAGAATATGAAAGTAGTTAGTTAAAGTGGTTTCCATAAAACAGAAATAGTGACGGAAATTTTAACTAATACCAATTTTTTTTATTCTGACAAAATAGGAGGTATCAAAAATTATTTTAAAAAAACATAAGAAATATTCATAATTAAAAAGTTAGTAAGCAAATAAGCACACGCAATAGTAGATGATTAAGCATCCTTAGTACATTACTCATGATTAGTGTTTACACTTACATAAGTAAATGGTAATATTCCCGTGCCATTACTTAATAACAACTATCAATTGTTAATGTTAAATATTCCTTGGGCAATACTAACATACTATAGAATAGTATATAACCTGTAGAATATTTTAAAAATTAGGAAATTATTTCTATCATTTCGAGTAAACTAATTAAAGTAGTACAAAATCATTGAAAAAGTTGGGCTTTGCGTTTGAAAGAAATGTTAAAATATTTGGTAATGATTTGCAAATGCTACCAGAGTTGTTTGCTTTAAAATTCGGGCATACCTTAAATGAGAGATGTACGCTATTTGGTCCAAGTGGAAATTCGTGGCTTGTAAAGGTAGAATCTGAGGATGAACGATGTGAATTCACATATGGTTGGTCTATGTTTGTAGCCGATCATAAATTAGTTGAAGACTATGTGTTGGAATTTCAGTATTTAGGCAACTCAACTTTTAAGATTCATATATTTGTCGTAGATGGAACTGAAGATATTGAAGCCTACTTTGCCATGCCATCAACAATCTCCGACACTACTGACAGCACTACTACAGAATTATCCCCTTGAGTGCCTATTAACTTGAAACTGAAAAAACCAGGGAATAAGGTTGCTTGTAACAAACTAAGTTATTATTTAGGTTGTTAGGTTGAAACTCTGATAATAATTAGGAATATTCTTAGTGTTATATTTATGTTGTTTGTCATCAATTAAAGGGTAATATCTACACTTACAATGTGATTGTCTTCATACCACAGGAACATTATCTTAATTCACTAAGTTATGATTCAATATGAGGAAATAAATATATATAATTTAAATCAAGATATGAGGACATATGTTGCTTCGAACAAGTTTATCCAAGTCAAATAATACTGCGGTTGACAGTTGTTAAGGCATTTAGGCAGTTTATATAAAACATTGAATCATGAATGTACTGATTGTTGAAGGTAACTTTTTTTTATTTGGAGAAACAATGTTATTGTAATCATCAACTATATATAACTGTGATCGATAAAACGCAGTGTATGATATCAACTGAGCTAGAACTAGGGTATTCACGCATAACTATTGGTGTACATCAGACGTATAATTATTTAGACCAGTAACCTCAAACCAGTGAAGTCTAACTACAACATGCATTGGTGTAAGTTACTTGGAGATAATTATATAAATACACGCTACTCCACAATAAGAATGTGTATATACTTGATGAGGGACAGTTATGGAGAAATAACAGACCTTTGTTCAAACCAACATTAGCATAAACTCATATACAAGCATACAGTTCTACAAATGCAGGTTTACTTGAATATGACAATCATATTCGACACAGACAACCATGAAGCTTAGAATAAACCAAAATTATACTCCGTACAAAGTATAACATTGCATATTTAATTGAAACATAAACAATTTGAATGGTCAAATTTATGACAATGTTCAAATATGGATCTATTTAAAGGGATGTATGGCATGATTACATATGGATTATGATAAACTAAATTCACATTTGTATTGCCATCCAATGATGTGGATGTCAGTAATCTGCATGCAATACCCTCACATTACCATATATATCACCCTCCATAATATGATTACGGTGTACATATTGAGTGCAAACCCAACAAAACAAATTTGACACCTCGTCACAGCAGTCTATAAACTATTGTCACAACACGGTAATTGGTGTAGGAAGCCATACTGTTAAATTGCAAGGAAATCTAACAGATTACCACTAAAAGAAACATTAAACAATAACATAATAACTTTACATCAATTGTACAACAATCACTTATATAGTTATATGATGGACATGGTCATAATAATATTTAATATTTTAATTACATAGTACTACATGAAAAAATATACTAAATATTTCAAGGATATGGCGGAATACCTATTCCTCGGCATAAGGGTTGTAGTATCCCAAGAAGTCATTATTATAAGGGAGGTATTGCACCTAAAGCCAACTAAATACATCTGGAGGCCGGTAAGTATTCCCTTTAGTCTTTGTAAGGTACTCCACACCGCTGGTAAAAAGTTCTTGTCTATGCCAATAATGGTCTTTACATTTATCACACTCCCTAAATTCGCTTAGCGTTTGATGCTGAATTTGGCAGTCTCTAATTGGGGATGAGCACATTTGTTCAAGTTGCGAAAAATCAACATTATTTTATTGAAGAATCATGTCACCAATTATGCGCCTTAATCTGGTCGAGACGTTTTGAAGCATCATCAGTTCAAAGATACCATTAACAAGGGGAAGTATTTTGGTTTCAAAAATATCTTCCCAATTGTGGTGTTGGGGTGCAACGAATTGATTGTCATTGTTAGGGGCTTAGAAATTTTGTATATTGTTGTTGTTTGCCATTGTTTTTGTGAGAAAACGATTGTTGGACAGAGCAAAAGATTTTTTGAGAGTTTGAGTGTTTGAGTGTTTAAAGTAAGATGTTAGATAGAACGGACAAATATATAGGGAGAGTGGTTACCAAGTGGAGGTTACAATGCATCCTTTCAACTTTCAAAGACCTTATTGGGACATTAAGATAAGTACAATGGTACTTAATAGCTAGCGGCTCAACAATTTCCCAAGTTACTTATTAATTGGTAATTAAAGTAATAATAAGCTCCAAAAAAATTGGAACATAGAGAGTTGAATAAATCATTGAAATGAATACTAATACCGCTGTTGGAGGAATAAAACTATTTGTGAACGATGTCATGCCTCTTTGGGTTCCGCATGATTAATCAGCTACATGATTTTAAAATGTAGTAAATTCTTATAAGTGACTAAAAAAGATCGGCTAAAATATGAGTCTTCATTCCCAAGAAATCAATTGTATGACATCTTCCAAGGTTTGCTCAGGACGAAGACCTTCAAGATCGTCAACTGTTATCTTCGTCTTTGCCTGCATATTGTCAAATTTTAACATATACTATGTACTATTAATATTAAAGATATATATAAAAAGAGTGTGTCCGTAATATTAAGTTGTGAATTTATATACCTGACTAGATTTTGGTGTAGTTCCTTTGTTCTTCATGTGGACATAACCATGGAATTATTCAAAAAACAAAAATAAGATATTAAGATATAACAAATATGCACAATACAGAGAAAAATTATGTGAAATATGTCTTTTATTACAAAAGTGAATGCGGATATTTACATTCTTTGATTTCTTTGGTTCGCTCTGTTGTGATGGCTTCCATCCCTTTTCTCCGGGACTCATGTAACTAATAGACTTAGGCTTGCCACGTTTCTTCAATGCTAAAGGTGGTGGATCTAAGACAGCAACGTCACCTTGATCAACAAGTGCGGTAGGAGGGGCATCTAGCGCTA
The DNA here is from genome assembly GCA_016808085.1 of Suaeda aralocaspica. NCBI lineage: Eukaryota > Viridiplantae > Streptophyta > Magnoliopsida > Caryophyllales > Amaranthaceae > Suaeda > Suaeda aralocaspica. The sequence goes on from PYUH01000535.1 coordinate 225,669, forward strand.
CATTACCAACATCATCAACACCATCCCCAAATACATCCTCAAATGCTTGTACATTATCTGGAGGGGTACACAATAGGTCTTCGTCATCTTCTAACCCATATGCCTGTTGTAGGTGTAGGTGACAAATCCAAATTTTGGGTTGTGTGAAGACCCACAAACATCCTCTTCGTCATAGGGTGTCTCATTATGAAAGTGGTCAAAACCACTATTGCCAATAAAATTGCTGCTGTTTATAGGTGAGGTGGGATTAACTTGGGGGATAACTTCCTGATTTGGAGACTGTGAACTAATTGCATTACTCGGAGTTGGAACATAATGTGATGAAGTACTTTGTTTTTTTTCCAAAAGATTTTTGAGTTGGTTTTGAATCCTTCTCATTCCCTTTTGAACAATTTCAGAGGCTTTATCTGATGTTGATGCATCTAGGGCAATCGACTCAAAAACACAGCTCATCGCATCATACCTTTTCACATTATCAGTCTTACAAGGATCATGTTATGATACCTTAATAAGTGAATGCTTTCGTACAACATCTTTATGCCAACAACGAATAACATACTTATCAGGGGGGACAAATATACGATTCATATCAAAAACTCTAATACAGTGCTTGCATAAAAGACCATGTGTTTCAAATAATTTGCATTCACAACTTATATCCCTACTGTTGATGTTGTATTTAACTCGGATCATTCTTCAATCATCAGTCAAATATTCTTTTCGACCACCCCGGCAATACTTCCAAACCCTATCTTCCACAAAATACATTATTTCATGGTCATTAAGGGGAATGTCAGCGACTTTATAACAATAATATAACCTTTCACACTCTTTCCTTATAGCACTATACTTAGCATCTGTATATATATTCCTAAAATATAGCTCCAAAGCTATACCAGTAGCTGGGTTACGGATATACTTCTCACCAAGTTGATCTGCATCCTTTTCTTGAGAAATCTTTCTTTCAACGGCAGCCACGTACTTTTCACCAAATTCACATATTCTAGTTCCTCGCTTAACAAATTGATCAAAATAACTATTCATGCTCTCAACCCGTTGTGTTGTCCGCATCCCGGCCCAGAATTGATCATTTAAAAAAGTAGGTACCCACATTGCCCTTTCCTTATATAACCCACTTAAACAGGGGACATTTTCCAATTTAAATTTCTTAACTACACTTTGCCAACCAGATTCAAATTCAGGAATATTGTAATTGTCATAAACCACCCCTAAAATCTCTTCCTTTAACTTTTCATACCTACAACCCAAACATATCACAACCAATTTTTTAAACAAAATTAATGAATACCAATCATGTACCTATTTAACATAAACAAATTGGATCAATATAGATTATGTACATAATATTACAGCATACCTAGGATGCTTTCCAAATTTATTTGGCAGCTTTCGAAGGATATGCCAAATGCACCATCGGCGCCTCATAGCAGGCATTATTTCAGCAATAGGTTGCCTCATGGCATAAGCTTGATCGATCATATTACCTACGAGTTGTTTTCCATCCATACATTGTAACCAGTACATGAATACCCATTTGAATGTATCAATGTCCTCATGTGACAATAATGCACAATTTAGCAGCACCGATTGACCGTGGTGATTAACACCAACAAACTTTGTAAATGGAAGTTTATACTTGTTTGTTAAATACGTGCTATCAAAGCAAACAACATCTCCAAATTCATCATATGCCACACGACTCCTAGCATCTGCCCAGAACACATCCTTCAACCTTCTTAATTCATCCAATCTGTAAGTGTGAAAGAACTTATCATTGTTTGTTTGCAACCACTCAAAATACTTGAATAACGCATTAGCATCACCACCCTCCATCTTCAATCTCCTGCGCTCGTCTATGACATGCCTCATGTCCTTTTCGGTTATTGACATGTTTTCCAAACCATCCCTCTCTCTTGCTAAACTACCATGTATTTTAGACACAGACAACCCAACATCAACATCATTAAGAATCAGTTCCTTACACTCGTGTTAAAGTATCCCATTCGATATTCTTTCACTAACCTTGATTATTCAGGACTTGGGATATTACCTAAGTGCTCAAGTATTACATACCTAATCTCCCACGTTCCAGTACTATTTATACTTGCATATAACATGGCAGTGCACCCACATTTCTTCGACTTCCTACGTTTCTTCTTCATTTTTTCAGCTTCACTAATATTCCCTAGCTCCATTTCTTTAGACTCCTTAAGTTCGTCTAATTTTTTATTAAAGTCTCAGTGACCCCAGCACTCACAACGCCAAGTTTGTGCCCTTTTGTAACTCTTATCGTTTGATTTCGCACTCTGCGACCATACATACCCCAAAACCCTTTAATTTAGCATACTTTTTATAAAATATCTCAACCTTTTCGCAAGTGCTAAATTGCATTCCTTTTTTGGGTATAGACTTGTCATGTTCAACACTTCCATCGTCAATCTCATCACATACTTCACTATTAGTATTGTTGTCATTCAATGGGGTATTTTTTTTGCTACATCATTAAAACTTCTTGACCCATGATGATTTTCATTAGAGGCAGGACTACCCGTTAATGGATCAATATCATCTTCTGGATAAGCTCCGTCACAACCGAGACCTAATATATTAATCAACACAATCCATTATTTAAACTATGAGCTATACACATACTTTTCCACACTTAGTAACGATATTCTCCAAAAATCTCCAAATCATTATACACATTACACAAATTAATCTGTTTTAATAATACAAAAATAAGTTAATTTGTAAATTACTATGCCAACTATAATTAAAAAAAAAAAACTTACCAACTTCTTCGCTAACAGCTTCCATTTTCTTATCATACAACATTTAAATTAAACCTGCTGCAATTTTCTTACTCTTAGTTCTACCTGAAGATGTATCCGTTTGTTACAAATTTAAACAATATAGTGTGAGATATTGTGCTGTTAGACTCCATGCATTAAATTAGCATGCTAGGTAGTGCTGTTCTAGTAAAAGTGCAGCACATTGAATGCTGACTCACGCGCCTATTATGTATGTGTACACCACCACTTTAACCCTAACTGAATCAGTCAACTAATAGTTAAATTTACTGGTAACCTTTTTTTTTTTTTGCATTATTTACGGTTCTGCCATGTGCTATGGTATTTCATAGAGCACAGGTCTTTCCTTTTTTGTTCGAAAATTCCTTTTTTTCTCTCTCTCTCTCTTTTTCTCTCAAAATTTTTGGAATCCTAAATCACTAAGTAGCAAATTAAATTTGAAAATTTGGGGTTTCAAGGGGTATCTATAGGCCCCAAAGTAGGATTTGGTGCAATTACATAAATACCCTTAATGTTTGAAATTACCTTTATGCCCTTATTTTAAGAAACAATTTAAGAAACTCTAAAAATTCTACTTTTATAAACTTTTCAAAGTATTTGATAAAACATGAAATATTATTGATAAACATAAAATAATTACTTTAATTAAAATTTATTTAAATCTCCTTTTATTAATATTGTTATTGAATATAATTTCTCAATAAAAATATTAAAAACATACATATAAAATACGAAAATAACTCCTTAAATTACGTGAAAATATGGGGTATTACAATACCTAGAAAAGGTTCTATCGAGGCAACTATAAGTAAGGCATAAGGTGTTCAAAAGTTACCATGACTAAGGTGTGTCCAACTATCCACACCACGACTTAGTGGTGATCCAAGTACGACATCCATTATGAGCCACATAGGTCATGTGGTTCACGCATCATGGTCGGGATGCATTTCGATTAAGGAGTGGCCTTAGGTAGGTCACTTAACCATCCTTAAAAGAAATCCCCCGAGGTAGTCTCAAGTATAGAACATACTTTAAGAAACGTGAATCCTAAAGCAAACACCCTCACGTGGGGAATTGCATGCACTATGCCTAACAAACAAATTTGATATTATAATTATGAAATTACGAGACTTTCTGAGTTTCGTCAACTCTCCCTTAAGTATTAAGGGAAATTCCCCAGTAGAGTCACCAAAATATGGACTCCCACGTGCCCTTTTTATGGAGATCGAATGTTGTAGACACCTAATTTAGTCCCCCTATCCCGCGGCAGGACTCTATGATGATTAAAAAAACTCATTTCTTTAGAAGATTTGATAATCGAGTATACTTGGGCATAAATATATGAATCTCGGACATTATAAAATTTCCATTCTTATTTAACAGACTTTTTAATCCCAACGCCTTTTTTTAAATAAATAAATAATCTGACAGCTCAGTGTGACTAAGTTAACAGCGCTACCCTAGTGCCGTTGTAGGGTTTCTTGCGCTACTGGACCAGCGCGAGTCGGCGTACCGCGCTAGCAGGCCAGCGCAATTAGGGCTCTCACGCTGTTATAAAAACCTTCATTTCCTTCATTTCTCAACACCTTTTTTGACTCACTCTCTCCCTCATACTAAATTAATCCAATTATTGCTTTTAAACAACCTTGTTTTTTATAATAATTATTTATAATTTATTTACTATTTATTTTACTAAAAAGTGGCTACAAATTTTAATAATATCGAAAGCATAATTCGAAACTCTACCCAAATTAATACTCGACGAAGACAATCTTCAAAGGAGAAGTGATACGTTTCCTGAGAGCCCTAAAAATCATGTTTATGGACTTTTAGTTGTTGTTTCACTATTTATTTACCGCTCTATCACCTTAATATTGTTAAAGGACTTAAATTGATTGTTTGCAACGCTTAATCAAGATAATTCTTTCGGACATATCTAATCATGCTAGGCTCCCTAAATCATTTTTAATAACGATTTGAGTTAAATAAATTAGTTTTTTGTGTTATCACTAACAATTTAATACTTTTTTTTTTGTTAATTTTGTACATTGATAATTCTGTGACTCTAAATATAATTTGCGTATTGATGTGGCACGCCAACTCATGCCACGTGTCAGCATAATACTGGGCCACGTGTCCACTAAAAGTCCAGGTGGCACTGCCACTTGGCAATGACTGGACCACCAAGGTGGGCTCCACACGGCCACGTGTCGTTGTAAGATTAGGCCACGTGTCCACAACAAATACTTAAAAGAAGAGAAACCCCTGCCACGTGTCGCAATCCTATTCGAGGCTACAAGGTAGGGAAAAAAGGAGGAGGCTGAACAAAAGATCTCAACCACTGCTGTTGAGAAGTACATGGAGGGTCAAGCCTTCCTTAGAGAGATGTGCTTGGAAGCTTGGGGAATGGGGTTAGAGGAATATCTAGCCTTTGACTTCTTTGAAAGAAGATTGAACTACGTCAACATGGTTCATATCAAAAAACAAGCTAAAGCAACTCCGCCTCCCTCTTTTGATTATTCAGAGGAAGAAGAAGCTCAGGAAGGGAGTGAAGATGAAGAGGAGAGTTTTGAAAAGGAGAAGCCAGAAGAAGAAGAGAAGAGCAAAGAGGCTTCAGAAGTTCATAATGACAAACATCAAGGCTGATGCTCTTCAAAAAATTTAATGATTGTGTTTAATCTTCTTTGAACAATTTTAGTTTAGCATATTTTGAACAGTGACTTCAGTAGGAACACTTTTAAAGTGTTTCTTGTAATATTTGATTTAAATTTCTTTCAATGCACTCTTTGCTTGATTTCTTGCTTATTCCTTGATCACTCTTGGTTCACCTTCTCAAGGTTCCCCATGGGATCCTAGATCACAGGTTTAAAAAATTCTGCATCACAGGTTTAAAAAATATGAACTCTTAGTTCACCTTCTCAAGGTTCCCCATGGGATCTTATGAACTTTAATTATGATTTCCCTTAGGAAGTTCATAACTAACCCACCAATGGAAACTCTTATTGTTCCCTATGGAGAATACTTCCTCATAAGAAGTATTTTAAATGTAACTTTGAAATTTTATCTCCTTTTTCCATTTCTGATAGGCTTGTAGGGTTCTCTTTGCCCCAAATTAAGCTTCAAGTTTAACCGGATCAGCCTTTTGCTGAGATCCCTAAGTTTACTAGAAGTCCTAGTATTGATTGCCCTTAAACTTAAGGAATCGAAGCAAATATTATAGCTTTTTAATCTTAATGCCCTCGTTGTTCATATAATATTGCCCTCGTTGAACATGCTACTTTATTTGCATTAAGGAGGGCACGCCAAATGATGCGGCACGCCAACTCATGCCACGTGTCAGCATAATACTGGGCCACGTGTCCACTAAAAGTCCAGGTGGCACTGCCACTTGGCAATGACTGGACCACCAAGGTGGGCTCCACACGGCCACGTGTCGTTGTAAGATTGGGCCACGTGTCCACAACAAATACTTAAAAGAAGAGAAACCTCTGCCACGTGTCGCAATCCTATTCGAGGCTACAAGGTAGGGAAAAAAGGAGGAATTTGGGCATCATACATTTTTTAATCGTAGAATGCAAATAAAGTAGCATGTTCAACGAGGGCAATATTATATGAACAACGAGGGCAATTTTTGTATTGCCTTAATTGATAATATCAAGAATGGCAATTTTTTTTTGCCCTCCTTGATATTAATAAAAAAGGCAATATATTTATTTTGCCTCATTTAAAAGTAACTAATAGGGCAACAATACTATATTGCCCTCTTTTAATCAAATGGGAAGTAAGAAGACAAAAATTAAACAGGCCCCCCTTATTGTTTGGCTAATAGGGCAATTATTAATTTTTGATATTTTTGAAAATAGTTAAAAGGACAATTCACAAATTTGCCCTCTTTTAATTAAATGAAACTTAATAAAAGGACATTAAATAAAATTTGCCCCTTTCATATTAAAAAGAGAATTTACAAACTTTACCCTCTTTATGTTGAGTAAAGGGCAATTCAAATATTTTGCCCTCTTTGTAAACATTAAAAAAAAAAGGAAAATAAGAGAAAAAAACAAGAAAAAAAACAAGAAAAAAAAAGAAAACAAACTGATATATTTCTCGCCAATATACTCAACAAACTGATGTAATGCTGGGCGAACAAAATTCCACTCAAAATCAAATTCTTCTTCCATCAAATCAAAATTCTTCTCTCAAATCGAATTTGCGAAGCTACTTCCCTCTCAAATTGCGAATTTGCGAAGCTAATTCCTCTCAATTGCGACTTTGCGAAGCTACTTCGTCGTTCATCGATCGAATTCTCGCCAAAATCTTGTAAATTTTATAATTTCAGTTTAATTTCCCTAAATCGATCGAATTTGAGTTTAAAATTTTATAATTCACAGCTAATTTGAGTTTAAATCGATCGAAACAATCATTCGCCTTTTTATTTCCTCTTTTTTTTTTTTGATTTTTTGATTGTTCGTTGAAACATTAGTAGTTGCATGCAGTTTGAGTTAGTAGTGTGTTTAGTTGATTTGAATTTGTAATTCTTCAGTTGTTTTTGGCTCGATTTGCAAATTCGTTAGTTTTTTAGGTTTTTGAATTTCAATTTTTTGTTTGTTTGAAGTTTCAGTTTTTGCGAGTGTTTGTTTGTTTGAATTCATCAGTTTGTTTGCAAATACGTTAGTTTTAAGCTTTGAATTCGCGAATTTTTGATTTCTTCGGATTTATTTCAAATCAATTTCTTCAACCTCCTTTATATTTGCGAATCAATTGATTGTTTATGTTGATTTGAGAATTGAATATGTTGATATGTTGTGAATTCTGGATAGTTGAGACTGAAATATGTTCGATATCATGAATATGTATTAACATATTCCTTGTATTAACATATTCAATGTATGTTGGACAATGGATTTGAAGTTTCTATTTATCTATTTCTCACAAGCTAATAGCAACTAGCTAATATGTTGTTGGACAATGGATTTGAAAATTTATGTTGGACAATGGATTTGAAAATGTTGTTGTTTGTTGTAATAGTAGTCGTATGTAGTTGCAAATATGGAACAAAATCAACATATCATAAATGAGGATTCATAGCAGGAATTAGAGTCACTTATACTTAAGAATAAATTTGCGAATCAATCTCTTCTTCTTCGTTGTTTATTTATTTTATTTTTTGTTGTTGTTAAATTTAGCTTTGAAGTTGTTTTCCTTTCGTTCATTGATTAATTTGTTTTGATTTTTGTGTTTGTGTTTTTTGCGTTTAATTTGATGTTTTTATGTTAGATCGATGGCTTAAATGCTCTGATTTTGCATGCTAATTCTGTTGATTTTAATTTGATGATTAGAAAGTTGTTAGACGTTAGTATTCAATGTTTGTAGGAAGAATTTATGCTTGATTTTGTGCATTTTCATTGATTTTTGCTATAACTTTGATGAATTTAATTGATGAATTTAAGAGTTAAAGTTATTACAGGTTAGTGTTGAAAATACCATGGATGATAGGAGTTGGATGCATGCTCAGGGTTTTAGTGGAAGAACACAATTAGCTTATAGGAATGGTGTTAAAGCTTTTTTGGACTTTGCATTCAAGGATACAAATCCTAATTCCGGGGCAAAATTAAGGTGTCCTTGCTTGCATTGTCGAAACTATTTTGATCAAGATAGAGAGAATATGAGGNACCTTTTGATCAAGATAGAGAGAATATGAGGGCTCATCTTTTTCGAGTGGGAATAGATCCCGATTATGATCCATGGATTTTTCATGGTGAACAACAAAATTTTGAAGTTACAGATCATGAGATCTCTGAGGAGGAGGGAATTGAATTTCCAAATGAAGATCCCCTTGTGTCCAATGACATAGCTTCATTGGTGCGTGAGGCTATAAATGAACCTCATACTAGGGATTGTGGTGAAGATGAAGTTCCTGAGAAGCTTCACAAATTGATGAAAGATGCGGAAGAGGAGCTTTATCCAGGGTGTAAGACTTTTTCAAGATTAGAGTTCATTGTGACTCTTTTGAAAATCAAGGTGAGTTGTCATTGGACTAATAAGTCATTCAATGACTTGCTAAATACAATACACAAGGCCTTAAATTATGATTCAAGCTTCCCAAAGAATTCCTATGAAGCAAAAAAATACACAAATGATCTTGGATTAAACTATGTGAAGATCCATGCTTGTGTGAACCATTGTATTCTTTATAGAAAAGAATAT
>PYUH01000535.1:238176-255424 GCA_016808085.1 Suaeda aralocaspica
CATGTATTTATGCAAGACTTGCTACTGCCTACTTTTCAAGGCATCTTGCCTAAAGAGGCACTAGAACCATTAGCCGAGCTAAGTTTGTTTTTTAAGCAATTATGCTCTAAAACTCTTAGAATTGATGTATTGGAGAAGATGGAAAAGAGCATTGCAATTACACTTTGCAAGCTTGAAAAAGTGTTTGTTCCCTCCTTTTTTGATATCATGATTCACCTTCCAATCCACTTAGCTCGTGAAGCCATACTTGTGGGCCCGGTGCAATATCGTTGGCAATATCGATTTGAAAGGTAACCTATGCTAGAAAATTTCCTTTCATTGTAAAATGTAGTGTACATAGCATTTGTTTTATTTATTTATTATTCCTTGTAGAGAAATGAATACGATGAAACCCACTGTCCATAACAAAGCTCATCCGGAAGCCTCCATGGCCCAGGCTCGCATTGCAGAGGAATGTCTTTCCTTGTGCTCTATGTATTTAAGTGGAATCGAGACAAAGTTCAACTATATGGGTAGGAATGATATGGATAAGGACCAGCCTTCGTCTTTTATGCTATCAATATTTCTGAACAAAGGAAACCCAATGGGCAAAAGAACATTTAAGCAATTGAGCTATGTGGAGTGGAAGCAAGCCCAATTGTATGCTCTTATGAATTGTCCAGAAGTGCAACCATTCATAGAGTAAGGCATCCTACCATTTAGTGCTCATTTTCATTATTTACATGATACTAATGCTTGTATGATGGACAGAGAGTATGGTGATCCTAACCAAAACCTAGTTGATTGGTTTCGATCTCATGTAAGTTATCATGTAATTACTTAATAAGATGTTTTTATTGCTTATAAATATAATTGTTGATTTTATATCCTTCCTCCTTTTTTTTGACATAATCTCATAGATATGGAAGCTTCACAAAGAGAAGGATCCAAGAATAACTCCTGAGTTATTGTCATTGTCAAGGGGACCAAGCAAGAGCTTTGGAAGCTTTCAAGGATACTATGTAAATGGATATCGTTTTCACACTAAAAAGCGTCAAAGGAGGAGAAAGACTCAAAATAGTGGAGTTGTTGTTAAAGGCGATGAAGAGAGTGGCCAAAGAGATTTCTTTGGAGTTTTAAAAGAAGTCTTAGAGTTGGAATATGATATTCCAAATGGTGGGGTAAAGCCACCTATTGTGGTTTTATTTAGATGTGTTTGGTTTGATGTTTATGGACGTGGGATCAGAACGGATAAATTTGGAACCACTCGTGTCAACATCAAGAGGTTCTTAGGGACTAATGAACCGTTTGCTTTGGCATCTCAAGTAAGGCAAGTCTATTATGTCAAGTCACATAATGAACCAGATTGGAGAATTGCCATTAAGACTATCCCTAGAAATTTTTATAATTTTCCGATTAGGGCTGAGAATGATGTTAGTGATGATGAGCCTAATGATGGAATGGATGTTGAAATTCCAAACTTGGTTGTAGATGATGGAAATGATGATGAAATCCTTCCTAGAAATGATGTCCCATTGGAACTAGTTAGTAACAATGAAATCGAAGATGATAATGGGGAAGGGGAAGAGGAAGAGGATGAGGATGAGGATGAGGAAGAGTATGAAAGTGACGAAGATGAGGATAGCGTGCAAGAAGATGAAGATGAGGAACAAGATGATATGATTTCTAACTTATATGATTTAGACTCATGTAGTGATTGACGGTGTTAGTTCTATAATTTCCCTATTATTTTAAACCTTGGCGATATCTAATAAGAGTACTTTGAGAAGGTGATAATATTATGTTTCTTGCTATATATTTAATAGTGCTGTGTAGTACTTAATCACAAATACTGATTTGTTGGATGGTGGAAGCAGTGCTTTTAGTATTCACAGGCATTTGCTGATATTTCAATTTGATTCTTGAGAGAAAAAGAAATTCCATTTGATTTCTTTTCAAATCCAATGAAAAGGTGAAGACTAGCACAGCATATTATACCTATTGTTGTTGGCTTATGTGATACTTGGTTAAGACCTTGATGGACTATCTTGATTCTCTTTTATTTGTTTTGATAAATTGTTTGTGTTGTTAAAGCACGTTTTCGGTAGACATATTCCATTAATTATTTTCCTACTTGTACATAAGCTAACCACAGCCTCTTTAAGCAGCTTGCATCTTATAAATTCTGTTTTTGATAATCTCTTCAAGTAGTTGTATACTTCTGATAACATATTAAAATTTATCCCATGAAGCCTAAATCACAAAAATGACATTTTGATCGATACAAAGTTGTATGTAAATTTTAACCTTTCTCTGTCACTAAGGGCCTTCTGCAATGATCTAAAAGCAAAAGAACCCCAATCAAAGAGAAAGCGAAAGAAAGCTTCAAGAAAGAAGGACAAAGGAACAACAAGTACGGTTGAGATCCTGGACCCCTGAATTGAAATTTGACAATTGAGATGGGTGAGTCTTTCTCCAACTTCCCGATTTAAGCAGAATTTTTTAAGCGTGATCAATTTTTTACCCCCCTCTCCTGTCTCTTTAGGAAATGAAGATACTATTGTGCCACTATCAGCTGTGTGCAGTTATGAACTACAAAATTCTCAAATTAAGGTGGAAGATTTCCTGAATTAGGTGCTGTTAATATATAGTGATTAGATTCCATGAAGTGTAATGTAAGTAGCATTCGAGTTTGAACAATAGGTAGTATCTACTCTGTAGAGAATTCACTCAAATTGATTATGTTATTCTATAAGCTAGTGACTGGTGTCATATATCTATCAGAGTACTACAAAGTACAAATTCATGCTTCCACAAGCAGTTAATATTAGTAACTGATTTGTAATTACTGAACTTGGGTATGGTCACTACTCTTCACTAAAATTATCAGTGGATCACTGGTTTTTGTGACTTGTTTCAATTGTTTGTTTGGTGAAGCTACCACCTCCTGATTTAAGTATTTTTCAATCTTGAAGAGATTTTGAAACTGTGCTTTGTATTTATCAATATATACCTTAAGTTTTGAAGGTTAGAGCAGTACTGTGCCTCTCAGGTCGTTGAAGGAAGATGAACTCAAAGACTAATGCTGCCTCTGAACTAGAATCACAAGCTAATACAAGCTCTCAACCATCACTAAAGAGGAAAAGAGAAGGTAATTTGAAAAAAAATTCTGATTATGTAACCTTTTTTTCAAACACTGAGATTCTGATTATGTAACTTTTTTTTTAACTTCTATTAAACTGCTATTGACTGCTTTAACCTTAAAGTTTGGATATCCTAGTGATTAAAGCTTATCAATTTGTCTCATTGTGATTTTGCTCATTGGGCTTTTTAATTGTGTACTATCAGGTAAAAGGTGTTCCTCTACTTGATCTTTCTCTTTCCATGGGCATGTTTTATTTTGTGAGATCCCTTGCATGTAGGTCCTTTTCGTGGCCCTAGTAGAGCATTGAAGTATAAGAAGCTACGACAAGTGCAGCCCGGAAAGGTTCCAGTTGATTTACCGCCATGTTTGGGAGCTGTTGTAGGTGATCATGCATTGCAATTCGTGGGAGAAAGCTCGGATTGGGTAAAGGAAATATGTCCGCTTAATGTTAGAAAATGGTCTGACATGCCTGATGAGGTTATAGATCGATTATATGGAAAAATTAAGGTATATAAATGCAAAGTAGGAATTCAAGCCATGATGTTTTGTTCTGTTCAGTTCATATTATTATTATTATTATTATTATTATTATTATTATTATTATTGTTGTTGTTGTTGTTGTTGTTGTTGTTGTTGTTGTTGTTGTTGTTGTTGTTATTGTTGTTGTTGTTGTTGTTGTTGTTGTTATTATTATCTTATGGAGCTTTTTAATATTATGTTTAGAGTAAATTTGCGTTGGGTGAAGGTGCACATATTGAAAAAGCATTGAAAATGCAATGCTCTAACCTCTATAGGCATTGGAGAGAGAGGTTGAAGAAAGATTATTTTTCGAAGTATAAAACATTGAAGGAAGCGGAGCATGCTTGCCCAACTGGTATCAAACTTGAGCAATGGCAGTGGCTTGTTTATGTATATTGGAATGACAACAAGATGAGGGAAAGAAGTGAGAAGAATCGAGCAAATGCCCTTTCGAAGAAAATTCAATCCGCTTGTGGGGCAAAGTCCACAGCCAGAATTATACATGAGATGGTAAATTACTGCTTAGGAATGATTAATGATAGTAATCATAATATTATGTACCTAATACATTCTATTGTTTTTAGGAGGTTGAGGCAGTGGCTATTTTGGAAGCCGAGAATGCAAAAAAATTTGAAGGGAATCAATCTAGCTCCTCCAATGCACCAGAACAAGCTCAATCTGACATCGAACCAGATTATGTGAAATTATGGAGAAAAACAAAACAGTAAGTTGTTTTTTACTGTGCATGTGTAATAAATACTTTGTTTATGATAATGTTTTCTAACTTGTTTCATTATTCTCAATTGATTAACAAGGCATAAAGATGGCACTTTTGATTATGAAGGTGAAGTGAAGTTCAATGAATTCAAAATGCTACACGAGAAAGAAATTCAAGAGAAGGGTGTTGATAACCTCTCCATTGAGGAAGCTTACATAAAGGTTCTTGGCCATTGTTCGGGGTATGCACGAGGTCTCGGTAAAGGCCATCCGGTATTGGACAAGGGTGGGAAGAAAGGGAAGGCAGAATTAGAAGCTGAGATCCAACAACTCCGAGGTGATAATTGTGCTATGCGAGCTGAGTTGGAGTTTTTAAAAGCTGAAAGTCAGAGAAAGGAGCTGGAAGCTCAGAAAAAGGAGGAAGAAGCTAAAAGAAAGGAGGAGGAAGCTTTAAAAAGGTAAGATGAAACAGAGAAGAAGCTCGAGCTCATTATGCAGTCACTTGGAATTTGAAGAGGTATATCTTCTATAATTCTGCGTTGCTATTTATTTTTGTTCTAGTGTGTTCTTGCTTCTGTTGTTATTTTTTCCTAAGCAATTGACATTGATATTAGGAGTTATGTTGTTGTGCAACATATCAGTCAAATACTTTTGAGCCTCTTTCCAATGCCCCAAAGTGCACAAACCTCGAATTAAGGTAGTATAGGTGACAACATCAGGTGAAATGCCCTTGAATTTCATCTCAGTCAAATACTCCCTCTCATTCAAAACTAAATTTAAAATTGCAATCAAAGTTCAATACGAATTACTGCAGTTGTGTATTCGATGTGAAGAAGATTTATATTTTGCATCATTTACATGAAGGATTAACTTTATATGAAGAAGAATGTAGCAGCTGCAGTTGTGTATATTGCGGTTTTATGATTAAAACAGTGGGTGGCAACTACAGTTGTGTATGTTGTCGTTTTATGATTGAAACAGTGGGTGAATGTGACTGAGACTGAAATGGTGCAGTTGTGTATAAGTTGCAGAATTTAATAACTGTGACTAAGTGTGTGTGAGGGTGGTTGAGTGTCACTGACAACGTGAAACAGTGGGACTGAATGTTTGTGAGTGACTAAGGCAGAATATGAGTGAGTGAGGCTGAGTATTATCGAGTTAGTGAGTCAAGCTGAGTGTGTATGAGTACAGGCCATTAGTGATATCCAAGAGCATGAACGTAAAAATGTTAAGATGCAGTACCTTATCCTCAAATATCACTAATTCAACAGGCCATTGTACAAAACCCTTTTTCGCTACCAATAGTCTTGGCACCATCATACAAGGGTAGAGGGAGTGCGACTGATTTATACTCATCGTAAACATGGTCTATGCTGACCCAATAATGGTTTGGAAGCTTAGACAAATTATGAACAACTTGTTGAAGCTAGTTGTCTATGCTGGTATGAAAACAGTTTGAAAATTGGAAAGTCAGTGGCACTTTTACTGTGAGAAAGTAATAAAGTTAGTTCAATATCATTATAAGAAATAATAGGAGGAAGAGGAAGCAAAGAATTAAAGTCATGATAAAGAGAAATAGCAGAATCAACATTAGCAAACCCTAATTTACATTGTTGTCGCAAAGATTGAAGCATAAATTTAGGGATATGAGAAGAAAAGGAAAAAATAGGAAAAGAATTAAAAAAGAAAAATTTGGGAAAGAGAAGAATAGGATATTAAGATTACAGTTCATCTTGTGAATGTGTCATCTTGTGTATATTAAGATTACTGGCAATATATATAAAGTATGTATCTGTTGAATGTGTCATCTTGTGTATATTAAGATTATGTGATATGAAGTTAACATACTATAAAAGCAATTTTCAGTGAGGCATATTTCTATTTCATATATTAATCAGATGTGCTGAACTATTACAGTTCTCGTTCTGCTGGGTTGCTGATAGCTGCAGCATCAGACTGGGAGACCTGTGATGGCAAAGAAGCCATGAACAGGTGGAGGAGACGCCTTGCTAACTATAGGATGGTATGCTGTAAATAAAATCTGAGAGATCAGAGGTAAAACTATAGGACAGGAAGCAATTTACAGGAGTTTAAGAACTTGCATCTAAGTATTGACTATGTTCTACTGCATCAGTGGACAAAACACAAAGATGCTGCTACTGTTTGCATTGGAATTAAGAATAGATGTCTAGATATGAATAGTTACAGCTCTTGTATTGTGTGATCCAAATTACTCATATATTGATGTTTGAAACTCATAGAAACATCATTCTTATGCATGTATCATATAGAATAGGTAGTTATCCTGGTCTATTTTTATTTAGGTATGATGATGTTGTGCCTATGTGAGGCAATGGCAAAGAAGGCAATGCCATCAGAGAGGAAAATTTGTTTGCCTTTGATGACACAAGAGGGCAAATTGTTTGCCTAGTTGATATCAAAGAGGGCAATTTTTTGCCTTGATGATGATCAAAGAGGGCAAAATGTTTGCCTTATTTGATGATCAAAGAGGGCAAAATGTTTGCCTTAGTTAATGATCAAAGAGGGCAAACTTGTTTTGCTTGTTTGGTTATAGCAAAGAGGGCAAAAAAAATTGCCCTTATTGTTCAAAGCAAAGAGGGCAAAAAAAATGTTTTGCCCCATAGCCTAATACAACGAGGCTACCAAGGCAAAATAAGGCAAAAATTTTTTTGCCCTCTTAGCCTAAGAGGCAAAATTTAGATCTAAGAGAGCAATTTTCGTAGCCCTCGTAGAATGCTTTTCTGTAGTGACTAAGGGCACGCCAAATAAGAGTCCCTCGTCAAGAGTTCTCTAAGACTGAAGCAATCATTTGTATGATGCCCCACATCTTTATGAAGTAGCAATACTTACTCGAATCCCGATCTTCCTTTGGGGTTCTCAAAGGTGGAGGATCGTCAATATCACTTTACCTGGATCCTCCTAAGACAGATGGAGATCCTTGGTGAACTCAAACCTTGGTGTATCATTCGACTTTCTCTTATGATGTTGAGAATTCCCCTTGCTTGATGAGCCAGCCATCCATGTGGCATGCCTCTTTTGATCCATGTTCTTTGAACATAATCATTCTTCTTATCATCCTCCTGTCTTTTGCGGGTTAAGCACATGCTCCTGAGCTGGATGAAGCATTCCCCTCTCTAGAATCCCCTTCAAGGTTTTACAATTCCTTCTGACCACATCAAACTTAAAGTTCCATCACGCAGCCCTCTGAAGAAGCATCAAAGGCAACTCCTTCAGAGAGGTTTAGGTATCGCAATGATCAAGATTGAACTTTGGACGTAACTTCTTAATATTCCTTCCACTTGCACAATCTTGGCTAAGTGCATACTCGTCTTCTTCTCACGTTTGTTGCCATGAAATGATGTACCAAAGGTTGACTCACTCATGGAAACTGTTGATGATTGGTTGGTAAACTATTAAACCACTTCTGAGCTATTCCCTTAAGTGTTGCTGGGAAATAGCGGCACCAAGTTGCGTCATCCAAACCTTGAAATACTCAAGTGTTTGTATGTTGCCAAATGTTCTTCTGGATCAGTTGTTCCATCAAAAGCCTCTACATAGGCATCTTTAAACTTAACTGCGAGGAGCCATCATGATTGATGCAGCAAATGGGGGTTGTCCATTCATATACATAGACCCCGCTTTATCCCGATGATCCCCGTAGGATCTTAGGTACTGCTTGGCCATATAAAGCTCCTCAGGTCTCACCCTGTTTTCCCTAGTGGATCATTTGCTCTCTTCTAGCTTGATCGCTTTCTCAGCTTTCTTCTTCCAATCTGTATCTCAGATTCTCTTTCACCATCATGCTTATCTGATTCAAGAGTGAATGGATTGTTTATCATCAGACATCTCTTTGGTTGCTGTTGAACCCACGAGTCAAGCGACTCTGTTCACGCTGGGCCGTTTGGAGTTCAAATATTCTCTTGCATCTTCGTTAGATGCCCTCCTTCATTGATAATTCTCTAGCATCCTTACTCGAAGTTCTCGTCCTCAAGATACCTTTAGCATCATGAGCTAATGACTTTTGAATTCATGAATTCTCTAGTCATCAATCTTTCCTGCTTACTTCAGTTTGTCCTTGGCCACCTCCCTTTTGGCTTATACTTAGGAGTGACAGGATACTTTCTGATTGCACCCCAGTGAGCTTTCAATGGAGTTCTTTGCTTCTTGATTTTTTCAACTTTCTCTTGGAAAGTTAGTTTTCCTTCACCTTGATCTTCTTGACACGACTTCCCTTTAAGCTTCTCTGGTGAGGATCACCCTCCTCATGATTTCCTTCGAGGAAGCTCCGTAGAGCATCCGTAAAGGACTCTTTGAGACCTTCCAAGATCCTCTTGAGTTGACCCATGTCACGTTGATCCTCTGTTGCTTTCCCCTTAGGAGAGCCAGTTCCTTGTCCGGTTTCATAGTTCCCGGATTGATCAAGGTACCGAGTCTCATCCTCGGTGGATGTGAACCACCAGTCATCCTCAGGTGCCCTCCCCTCAGACGGCGCCAAATGATTAGAAAGGTTCCTTTTAGGGTCTCTTCAACTGAATACGTGAGAGGAACTAGAGGACTACACGTCAGATGGACAGGTGTTGGCTTTTCCTTCCTGATGGCTCGGACCTCGATTCTGCAAAACAAGGGAAAAAAATCCTCGTAGGATTTTTCCCCTCCGATGCTTAAGTAAGTATTTTATGAGGATTAAGGCAAATTAAATAATTAGCAATTTGGTAATCTAGAGAGGGAAGCTTAGTGTGATGTAAGAATGAATGAAATTTGATTAATGTTTGAATGTTGAATGCCCCAAAATGATGATTTGAGGGTATTATAGCCTTAGGTTTGGAGGCAACAAATAGGACGATGACATTGTCATCGTCTAATTGGTTGATGCTTGATCAAGCCCAGGGCTTTTGCATTCAAGTCTCAAGGCCCAAATTCCTCCTTTTTTCCCTACCTTGTAGCCTCGAATAGGATTGCGACACGTGGACAGAGTTTCTCTTCTTTTAAGTATTTGGTGTGGAAACGTGGCCCAACTACAACGCACACGTGGCCTGGGAGCCCACCTGGTGGTCCAGTCATTGCCAAGTGGCAGTGCCACCTGGACTTTAGTGGAACACGTGGCCCAGTATTATGCTGACACGGGGCATGAGTTGGCGTGCCCTCCTAATGCAAATAAAGTAGCATGTTAACGAGGCAATATTATATGAACAACGAGGGGCATTAAGATTAAAAAGCTTAATATTTGCTTCGATTCCTTAAGTTTAAGGGCAATCAATACTAGGACTTCTAGTAAACTTAGGGATCTCAGCAAAAGGCTGATCCGGTTTAAACTTGAAGCTTAATTTGGGCAGAAGAGAACCTACAAGCCTATCAGAAATGGAAAAAGGAGATAAATTTCAAAGTTACATTTAAATACTTCTTATGAAGAAGTATCTCCATAGGAACAATAAGAGTTTCCATGTGGGTTAGTTTATTAACTTCCTAAGGAAAATCATAATTAAAGTTCCTAGATCCCATGGGGAACCTGAGAAGGTGAACCAAGAGTGATGAAGGAATAAGCAAGACAAGCAAAGAGTGCATTGAAAGAAATTTAAATCAAATATTACAAAGAAACACTTTAAAAGTGTTCCTACTGAAGTCACTGTTCAAAATATGCTAAACTAAAATTGTTCAAAGAAGATTAAACACAATCATAAATTTTTTGAAGAGCACAAGCCTGATGTTTGTCCTTATGAACTTCTGAAGCATCTTTGCTCTTCTCTTCTCTTCTGTCTTCTCCTTTTCAAACTCTCCTCTTCATCTTCACTCCCTTCCTGAGCTTCTTTTCTTCCTCTGAATAATCAAAAGAGGGAGGCGGAGTTGCTCAGCTTGTTTTTTGATATGAACCAGTTGACATAGTTCAATCTTCTTTCAAAGGAGTCAAAGTCTAGATATTCCTCACACCCCATTCCCCAGCTTCCAAGCACATCTCTCTAAGGAAGGCTGACCCCCATGTAACTTCTCAACAGCAGTGGTTGAGATCTTTTGTTCACCTCCTCCTTGATTTTTCAGCTTCTCCTTCTCCTCCTCAGCTTCCTTGAGCTTCTCTCTCAGCTCATCCACTTCCTCTCTGGTTACTGGCCTCTTCCTTGGCCTTTGGCGTCTTTCAACGCGGCCTTGGTTAGCAATGACAGCGGCGGCCTTCTCCACAGTTTCTTGTCAGCATGGATCTGGTCAGCCAGTTCCATGCTCCTCTCTAAGACGACTTGATAGTCTTCTTTGGTTTTGTGGAGATCCTGGGAGAGCATTCATGGCATGCTGCCACTTGGCTTCAATCTGTGTTGTTTGTGCCACTACTAGGTAGCAGCTTTGTCATAGAACTCCATGCATTTTTTTGTTTCAGCCTTCATGGACCATAGAGTTTGGCCAAGTGTTCCAGGCGGAACATAAGTGCAAGAAAGGAAACAGAGTTAGTCGATAAAGTAATAATATAATGGAAGAAGTAGTAAAAAGAAAACAGTTGTTGGAAACATACCTCAGAGAGGTTATTGAAGATGGGAAGAAGATGGCCTCTAACGGATCCCTTGAGTGACTCTTGTACTCAAGTTCTCCACAGCTTAACATCTCCCTAATCAAACCCCCTTTTGTAGTTGGAGTCAAATTTTTTGCTGGTTGAGGGGAGATCCTCTTCGTCGTCAAGGAAGTTGGGGGATTCAGCATCATCGTTATGGGAACCGTAAAACTATGGCATTAGGTTCCTGGGAAGTTAATGGTATCTGAAGATGAGCGTATAGTTTGACATATCTCTATGACTAAACTTAACCCCAGAAGCTCTAGCCTGTGCTTACAACTTTCGGGGATGTTTCTCTCAACATATTTTGAGAGACCAATAACAGGGTCCTCATCAGAGAGAAGAAGGAGATTCAGAAGCGCCAACTGATTGGGAAAGCGGCATTGTATTAAGGGGAGTGGCAGAAATTCTTTCCTGGGGAGAATGGTTAAGGCAGTCAAAGGATCAACTAACCCATTGTCACTCTCCAAGGGATATCTTGCTCAGCTGAGAGGAGTTCGTTCCTCACCCCATTACAAAATCACTCTCCCCAATCACAGGCACTCTTCCCAGAAAGGGAGGAAGTGTGAGGACTTGACTCAGTGATCTCAATGGAGTAGTCGGCAGATTTGGAGGAGCACCCTTTCTTTTGCTCCTTTTGAGCTTGTACCCTGTGCTTCTGGTACATCCTCCTTCTTCCTCTTATGGGAAGGCTTTGTCTTCCTCCCAGAAGGCTTGCTTGTCTCCTGAAAACGACACTGTTAGAAGATTATAAAGAATTCCAACAGATCCTACTAAGATGAACAACTATCAGAGCAAAACAAAACTTCCCCTTTGTGTACATGCTAGTTTGCGACTTGAAACGTAAACTTGACACAAAGTGGGGAAGCCTTGGTTACAACCTCTTAGAAGGAAACTTAAACAATACTTCCTCTCTTGTGCCTACCCAGGTCAACTTGCAACTCCAAAGCCCAAGCTTCCTAGTTTGCCAGTTGAACGTAGAACGACACAAAGAGGAAGTGGAATTAATACTTTCTAAAGGGAAGTGTTATATTAAATCTTCCTAAGGGGACTAATGAATTAATGCTTCCTAAGGGAAGTGTTATATTAAAACTTCCTAAGGGGAAGTGATGAATAATACTTCCAATAGGAAGTGGTATATTAAATCTTCCTAGGGAAAGTGATGAATTAAACTTCCTAATAGGAAGCATTATATAAATCTTCCTAAGGGGAAGTAATGAATAAATGCTTCCTAAGGGAAGTGTTATATTAACCTTCCTAGGGGAAGTGATGAATTAATACTTCCTAAGGGGAAGTGTTATATTTAAAACTTCGTAAGGGGAATTGATGAATAATACTTCCTAATAGGAAGTGTTATATTATCTTCCTAAGGGGAAGTAATGAATTAATGCTTCCTAAGGGGAAGTAATGAATTAATACTTCCAATAGGAAGTGTCATATTTAATCTTCTTAAGGGGAATTGGGGAACTAATAGTTCCTAAGTGGAAGTAAGCACCTAAAGCTTCCTAAGGGAAGTAAACGGGACTTCCCCTCCTTATGCCATTGTACGTTCAACTCGGCAAACAGGAAGTCAAAGACTTCCCACTTTGCCGAGTGTGAACGCACTGGACACAAAGGAGGGAAGTCTAAAAAATTCTACTTCCTATGGAAGGAAGTCTAAACATACTTCCTAGGGGAAGTATGTCCTTAAATGCTTCTAAGGGGAAGTAAAGGGGACTCCCCCCTCCTTATGCCATTGACTGCAACCCGGCAAACAAGAAGTCAAAGACTTCCCATTGCCGAGTTGAACGCACATGGACACAAAGGAGGAAAGTCTAAAAAATTCTAACTTCCTATGGAAGGAGTCTAAACATACTTCCTAAGGGAAGTATGTCCTTAAATGCTTCCTAAGGGGAAGTAAAGGGGACTTCCCCTCCAATGCCATTGTACGTTCAACCCGGCAACAAGGAAGTCAAAGACTTCCCCACTTTGCCGAGTTGAACGCACGTGGACACAAAGGGGAAGTCTAAAAATTCTAACTTCCTAAGGAAGAGACTTCCTATAATAGGAAGTCTAGACACACTTCCTAAGGGGAAGTATGATCTCAAAAGCTCTAAGGGGAAGTAAAAGAACTTCCTCTCCTTGTGCCATTCTACTTTCAACCGGCAAACAAGGAAGTCAAGGACTTCCCACTTTGCCGAGTTGAATGTATATGGACCACAAAAGGGAACTCTAAAGTCATTCTAACTTCCTAAGGGGAAGTACGATCTAAAAACTTCCTAAGGGAAGTCTTAAATACTCAAGCTTCCTACGGGAGAGGAACTACTATAAAAAGAATTTACATTCCTAGTAAAGTTTTAAACTTCCTAAGGAGAGGGAAGACTTCTACCAATATATAGCTTCCCTACTTAGTGCCCACCTGTGTTCAAGTCGGCAAAGTGGGAAGTCACTAAGTAGGGAAGTCCCTAATAATATTCCTAGAAAGTGTTTAAATACTTAACTTCCCCACTTAGAGCCCACCTGCGTTCAAGCCGGCAAGTGGGAAGACTCCAAGTGAGGATGTCTATTAATATAAAAAAAATGTGTATATATATATATATATAAACTAACATGCAAGTCTTAGTTTTGCAGAAATGTAAAATACCCTGAGTCTTAGCCTCTTTGAGGAAGTATCCTCTCCAGCTTTTGAGAAACTTGTTTCCAGAATTCTTTTTGACTCATACTTCCTTTCTTGAATGGAGGAAGTCGACAAGAGCTTTCTTCTCAAAAGAAAGGATACTTGGTTAGATAATGGGAAAAGAAACAGAAGTTCAGTATAAATGAAAAGCAAAATTACCTTGGTACTTATCCCCATAAATTAACACCAGCAAGCATAAGGAAGTTGCGATCTAGAAGAATTCGCTAAAGGGGATCCATTTGTAGGGAACTGTCAGAGTTTGTTTCTTGATCTCCACTGTGGTTGATCTGAAATATTCTAAGTTTTGTTCTCATTGTCACTACAATCTAGGAAGCTCAAAGGATCTTCCTAGGCATTTTGGAAAAGTGACCCATTTTTTCAACACTTCTACCAGTTTTTGGCGTGGGACTTCACAACACAAAATGGTTCCCCAGTTGGGAACCTTGTTGGCTTTTTCTACACAAGTGAGGAATCCCCACTGTTTTTCAGATAGAACCACCCCGTTTGCAGTGGGAGGCCTTTGAGAGATGGTGAAGATGAAGGAAGACCTTAAGAAGCTTCACTCCTCTAAGCCACAAGAGTCACATCAGACATTATGTGAACCCAAGAATTGGAGTAAGTTGACATAGGCCAATGTCATACTTTTTGAAGATAAAAATGAATAAGGAAGTGGGAAACCTAAGTCCTAGGTCAATTACTTCAGTATAAACAGGAAGCAGTCTTTCGGGGCATCCAGAATGGTATCCCCTTTAGGGATGATCAACTCAAAATACTCATTTTGAAAATTAAGTCACTACTCAGTTTATCCTTATTTACACTACTAATATTCATCGGAGATCACTACTCGTCAGCACCAGGATAGGCACCTCTCTTTTCTTAGGCTTGAAGTGGTAGCCTCCCAGAAGCCTCTCTTTCTTCTAGTAGGTCTCCCTTACTTCCTCCTCGGGAGCTTCCTGTGCAGCTTCAGCATCCTTTCTTTCCCTCAACCTGGGGAGTAGGATCTTGCTGACAAGAGGATTCACATCTAAAACTTCAGAGGCTGGAACTCTTAAAGTAGTAGTATCTCTATAGGCGGTTTGTTTAACTCTTGCCATTGCAACTTCCTGCACAGGAAGAGAAGGAAGTAGGAAAGACCCAGACAATAAGTGATCGGAACAACAGAAGATGAGTTCCAACAGAAGAAGTAGTACGAAGAGAAGGAAGTAGTTTAATAGAGTTCTCATTATTATGTGGGGAAGAACAGGATGAAGAACCCATTGGAAAATAAGACAAAGAAGTAAAGAAAAAACAAGAAGAAAAAAGAATTCAGGTAAATACCTGAAAGAGAAGAAAACTAGAATCTACTGTTCACACCGGAAACAGCCGCAACACTCGCCGGAAATCGCACCACAGGTTGCCGGAAATCGCCTCTGAAGCTTCTTGGGAGTTTGAGAGAAAACTTGGGAACTTTTAGAGAGAGAGTGAAATAAAATGATTGAAAATGATTGTGAACAATCTTTTCAATCATCCTATATAAGAAATTTGAAGGAGCACAAGAGTAAATTCCCCCTTCAAATTTGAATTTCCCCCCAAAAAAATCAAAAGGGTGGTTGTGGCTTTAATAAAATGCTAAAGGAGGGTTACAAAATAACTTCCGAAACAGAAAGAGACGTCAGTTGGGGCATGGATTACGGATCCAAACACCCAACTGAGGGGCAAATGATGTGGCACGCCAACTCATGCCACGTGTCAGCATAATACTGGGCCACGTGTCCACTAAAAAGTCCAGTGGCACTGCCACTTGGCACTGACTGGACCACCAAGGTGGCCTCCACACGGCCATTGTCGTTGTAAGATTGGGCCACGTGTCCACAACAAATACTAAAAAAGAAAAAACCCTGGCCACGTGTCCGCAATCCTATTCGAGGTCACAAGGTAGGAAAAAAGGAGAATTGGGCCTTGAGCTGGAATGCAAAAGCCCTGAGGCTTGATCAAGCATCAACCAATTAGACGATGACAAATGTCATCGTCCTATTTGTTGGCCTCCAAACCTAAGGCTATAAATACCCCTCAAAATCATCATTTTGGGGGCATTCAACATTCAAACATTCAATCAAATCTTCATTCATCACACTAAGAGAATTTCTCTCACTAGTTTCCCTCTCTAGATTACCAAATTGCTAATTATTGTTAATTTGCTTAATCCTCATACAAATACTTACTTAAGCATCGGAGGGGGAAAAAATCCTACGAGGATTTTATTCCCTTGTTTTGCAGGAATCGAGGTCCGAGCCATCAGGAAGTGAACAAGCCAACACCTGTCCTCTGACGTGTAGTCCTCTAGTTCCCTCTCCACGTATTCAGTTGAAGAGACCCTTCCAGGAACTCTTTCTACATCACTTGGTTAAGGGAACTAGTAATGGCCGCCTATGGCCTACCCCGACGCACTCCGTCATGTTAGTACCTTCGCCCCCGAGTCTAATCTTTGGTTCGCTCGACCACAACTTGGAATCATCCCCATGGGATCGAGAGGATTTCTGGTCAATTTAGACAAACGCCCTTATCGAGTCCCTTCGTACTAATCCAAATACACGGTTTATGAGTTTAGTTCCTAAAACTCATTGGCGACTCCTTATTAGCATGGTTGTATCGGTATTGAGTTTCTTTAAAAAAAATGATTTAAAATTGGTTTAAACGAAAAAAAGAGCAGCGCTGGAAGTTAACTACGCTACCTCTTAGGCGTTACAAACCTTCTTGCCTAACAGTGTGCACACAAAACTTGTAACGCTGTAGGGTCAGCATGGGAAATCCTGTAGCGCTACGTCTGTAGCGTGGTATAAGTTCCAGCGCTCCATTTAGTTGAAAAAAAGCAAAAAAGAAAAAAAGAGCACAGCGCTCGAAAGTTAACTACGCTACCTTTGTAGCGTTACAAACTTTTCTGCAATGACACTGTAGCATCACAGAACCGTAACGCGCAGGGTCAGCGTGGGAAATCCTGTAGCGCTACGTCTGTGGCGTGGTACAAGTTCCAGCGCTCCATTTTAGTTGAAAAAAAAAAGGTCTAATTAATTCGTTTCACCTTTCACCTTCTTAAACCAATTTTTTAGGTCTAACTCGACTTATGGACGGTTTGGGAAAGGTGATCAAAAAATTTGGGACCCTAAAATCCCGGGACCCCTACAGTGGAGACTTCACTGGGGTATTAAAAGAGGTGAGACTTAAAATTTTCTCTTAATTATACACTTATTATATTTAGAACAAATTGTAATTTTTAGACATATTGCATACATGTGACAAACACTTGGCTTCCAGGTGTTTCAAACATCCTTAGGATCACCATAATAACATTACATTTCGGGAAGGAACCGTTGACTTGCTGGGGCCCATGGTCTCTAAGCACTCGAGCAAAACGCAACCTTATCCCAACAACATCGATTCCAAGTTTCCATGGTACTTGGAGGAGAACTCACTAATCTAATGGTTATCACAACCGCAAAGTGTTGGAGCACACTCCTTAGATTAGGACACTTTGGATTAACCTTTAGAGCTTAACCCTAGATGACATAGACCCTTGGTTTAGGGAACCTCATTGCTTGTAATTCGATTTTGATTCTTTTTGGAAATAATTATAAATAGTCCCTACTATGGGCGTTCACCTAAAAAAAGACCAAACTTTGATTAACCAAAATGGACCCAACTT